>BMAO01026028.1:0-25143 GCA_019973975.1 Trichonephila clavata
AAAATTATTTAAAAAGGATAATAAGCTATTTAATAACTGGTTGGAGAACCCCCTTCTTTTGAAAACATCCTGAAGTCGTTTCGGCATTGAATTAACAAATCTAGTGGTTTCTTCAGGGCTTATCTTCTCTCATTCGTCCTTAATACCACTGTTCAGCGTATCCTTGGTAGATATATTGCGTTGACGAATCCTACGCTCCAGAAAATCCGATAGGTGTTCTATAGGACTCAGAGCAGGTGACTGAGGAGGCGAGTGCAGTTGATTTGGGACATTATACAGAAGGCAAAGCTACACAATCTCAGTGGCATGCTTAGAATCGTTGTCGTGTTGGAAACGAAACGACAATCCTAGGCTGAGTTTGGTGGCATTTTCTTTTAAATTGTTTTTAAGACATCGAGATAATCCTATTTGTTCATAATTGATTCGATATATTCCAACACCATCGCTCGCCATGCGCCCCCAAACCATACCACCACCACCGCCGTGCTTTACCGTTGGTTCTAAATGCACTTTTTGAAACGCTGTGCAAAGTTTTCTCCATACCAATTTACGACTTTTTATGCCAAAAATGCAAAATTCGCCCTCATTGAAGAACATCACAGTCCTCCAGAACTCCGGAGGCTTATGAATATGTTTTTTTGCAAAAGGGGGGGGGGCTATCCGTTTCAGTCTGTTGGTCATTGAAATATAAGACTTTCTGCAAGACAGTCGACTACGGTATCCGGCCTTTTTCGAGATTTTTCTTGCAGTATCCACACAAATGTTTTGCTTAAACTTCTCGTGAATGTCAGTTTCTATTTGAGTTGCATTTTAAAGGTGGATTTTTTTTCACCAAGGATGTCATACTTGGTTTTTCTCTTATTGTGATTTTAGATGGACGACCCGAATGAGGTTTGGATGTGTAAACTCCTTTAGATTTAACTATATTAATAACATGCTGGATAGATGAATACTGTCGTTCAACGGATCAGGCAATATCTCGACCCGACTTTTTCCATCTGTCCATATTTTCACAATGATTTTTCGCTGACTGAATACTAATTTCCTTCCTTTTATTTTTCATATGCTTGAATTGCTTCGTATCTCACAAAAACGTTACAATTATTGCGTCACAACTTTCTTAAGCTATTTTACTTGATAACTGAATGCAAAAACTCGGTTAACCTATAACGCCTGTTGATAAAAATTGCAAGAATCAAGAATATTTCAAATAGTGAACGCTAACTTTTTATGCCTACGATTTGTGTACTTTGGTACAAAACTCGCGTTATCTTATGTAGTTTTAATTCAAAATTAACGAATTCTTGCATGCTCAATATTTAAATAATAGTTAAATTCAAGAAATATTGTTAGAAAAAAATTATATTTCTGTTAAATTTTATCTTTTCTGTGTGATTTGTTATGGGTGAACGCAACTTTTTCGAGCAAGTGTATATATATATATATTAAAAAATTTTAATATTTTTTTAACTGAATACAAAATCAACCGGAGTCTGAAAAAACGAAGTAAACAATGTATAACATTAGAGAGAACTTATAATATTCATTAAAATGGGAAATCTAACAACAGATAACCTGGTAACTTAAATAAAAACGAACACTAAAACACTGCAAACGACAAACACTGTAAAATAATTTTCGATGTGAAATTCTTACGGAAAAAAAAGTATCACTTACCTTTTTCTTAATTTCTGCATCCTGATGAGAGCTTGATCTAAAGTTTAATAGAAAAAAAGCATACATACTGCAACTTTTTATAAGATGAGTTCTTAGTATGATGCAAAAATGATTCCATGGAAAAAGAAACTGATACATTCCATTATGTGCTTTCTTCTCTCATTATGCTTCATTTGATTGAATACTCATAAATCTAGACAAAATTTTCATTTTAAATCCTTCCCGTGCTTTTCCAAGTATCGTAATATTATTTTACTTGAAAATACAAAACAGATGTACATTATTTACGACTTCGCTAAATGAAAATGAAATACATGTGGGGGAGGGGGTTGGAACAAAAGACGGCGATTTGTTGCTTCGAGAAAAGTAAATGATAACTTTTTTCCCCTCCCTACAGCTAATGTAAGGTATACTGAAATTTTAACAGTGATGAATTTTTTCCAAGCATTTTATCCGATTCTCCCTCTGATTTTTGTTTTTTATCTGTCAGCAACCTAGGTTTAAAAAGAAAACCCGCTGAAAAAAAGTATCTCTCTCTCGTCACGGGGATTACAGCAAATAAAAAAAATGTTTATTGATTTGGTTGTTGGATCAAAGATATCTAATAAGGGAATGACTTTAGATCACCACTTGGAAAAACGCTTAAAAATTCGTTTTTAAAAAATGCAAAGCGAGTTTTGAGAAAATCTACGCTAATGACATCAGTCAGGCTTTGGGCCTCCTAGAAGCCTTGCCCCCCCCCCCCGCAGTGCGTTACGCCACTGACTAACTGGCAACTGATGGAAGAAAGTTTGATTCGTATTGACTTACTTGGCGGTGTGAAGTGGCCGCGGTAGCCTAGTGGCCAAGGCAACGGACTCGTGGCCGGTGTGTCATGAGTTCGAGCCTGGTGCCGCTTCAGACCCGCCGTATAGGGGAGCGATGCACGAAAAAACTGTCGAGAGCTCAAACGACCTCCCGTTGGTGTGGTAGTTAGCAGAGGGGGTGCCAGCTGAACAGTGGGACGTTAATACTCACTTGGCGGTGTGAAGGCGAATCTTGGTCAGTCAGAATCGCTGTGATTTGGATTGATCGCGACAGACTGGGATTCGTTTGGTGTGAAGGGAGCATTACACCATACTTTATGGGTGACGTGGAAAATTGGTGGATTTTATTTGATGTGATTTTTACATTACATCGCACTCTAAAGCAACACGATGGTTATTGGCAATGGACCTCTTAATTTTGAATCAAGAACATCTGAGCTGGAACCCCACTCTCCGGATGCTAACATGAAGACTTTGAACCCCAACATATTTAGTGAGCATCAGCCCCTCTACAAGGTGGATCTTCAGTGGCGTAGAAATCACGTCTCATCAACCACGAGTTCGTGACCATGGCTACTCGGCTATAGCGACTGATGAAAAATAGTGGAGAAAGCAATGATATAGCACGATAATCTTTTTATTAACACGCTTTTATAAGTTTCACTTGCATGTAACGGAATCATTGAAATCGATTTTTACCCACTTTAAAAGGTCAGATTAATTCGAAATTTTGCACACTTGTCAAGGACCGATGCCAATACAAGAATTTCATAATTTTGTTCCATTTTCCTGATCAGGACATCAGGAACAACGATATCATGATTTGGCGACTAATTCCATATACCACTTTCAGATTTGGCAACTTATTGTATATACCATTTTCAGATTTGGCGACTAACTCCACATACCATTTCAAAATTTGGCGACGAACTCTATATACCATTTCAAGATTTGGTGACGAATTCCATATATCATTTCAAGATTTGGCGACTAATTCCAGATTTAGTGACTATAAGATTACGGTGCAACCCCTAAAAAGAATACACACTTGTGGTTTGGAAATAAAACAAACAAAAAAGTGTTCTATATATGAGCAAGGGTTTGGTTGGGTGCTATTTCTTACCATAATTTTTCACAATTGTCTAGTTTTTCTGAAAATGGAAATGAAAGGAAAAAAAATTTATGTTGTAACTGCTAAATATTTTTTATTTTTATAAAGCAATACGTTTATTGTATATGTGTATTGTTATGTTTAATTGTATTTGTTTAATATGTTAAAATTTAATTTTTGTAACATGTTGTTCTATTTCTTGTATATATTTTCCTATGTGTCAAATTACTGCTTCTGTTAATATCCTTAGATCCTTGTTTAAAAACTAGTTCCCCTCATCAATCATTTATTCTTGATCAAATTCAAACTTGACTTAAATTAGTTAAGACCCTATTAACCTTATTTCTTGGTAAAAAACAAAAGAGAATAACCAATTTACATTAATTACAACGATTTTTGATAATTAGATATAATTATGAAGGCTTTAAGCTATAAAATAATTTCCGTGCGCCAGATCGGGAAAACTGACCACTGTGGGGTGCGAGCATATAGAAAAGTCCAAAATAAAATATTGAGAGAAAATAATTATTAATTTACCGAAAGGAAGTAAAACAAAATACATTCTAACATGATAAAAAATAAAATACATATTCACACTGATATAAGAAACTTATAAATGTATCTGAGTGGCAAAAAGTATTTAATAATTGATTCATCAATACTAAATTAAAAGCAATTTTAGTAATTAATAGTGACTTCCATGGGCTTGTCATATACAAAATATAATACATATATTGATAATATGTGCAGTTTATAATATTAAAGTCGCATTGTACATTGTAGCTTTAGCATTGAAGTACATTATTGCATTCAATACATTGTTGTTGTATGAGAGGGGAGTGAAGTAAATTATGTCTGAAAATTGGATCGCAAATATTGAAAGTTTGAGAAGCACTGTTCTTACCGTTAAACTCTTATTTTACGTGTTTTCCTAAATTCTCTTGTCAGATCTGTGGAATGAAGCATCATTCATTGCTTCATTTTACCAATAGAGCTGAGAATTGATTTAGAGGTCTCTCTCTCTCTCACCAGGTTAAATAATTTCTTACAAACTTTTTAATTCAAAAAGTGTACTTTTGTGTCTAATACTAATGGAAGTTTCAGAGAGAATATTGAGCTCTTTTTAGTGAAAAATATCATTGACTTAACACCTTCTTCAGCATGAAATATTTGAAATTTAGCTCTTGCAGATTTCCTTCAACCGGCTGATCCTACATTTTGCAAACCAGGCCGTATCGACACACTGATAGGATGCCAATGGGTATTCAAGATTCTAAAAAATGATACATTTAAGATTTATTCATCAATGAATAAATGATAGTTCAAAAAACTAAGAATGCATGCTTTTATTGTAGATCGAACTAAAAAATGAAAAATAAATTATAGTTTTAAAAAACTAAAAGATACACTTTAATGGCTAATCGAACTAAAAAGTAAAAAAATAATTCTTAGTATAAGACTAAAATGATTAATGAGAAAATTAATGTCATTGAGGTAAAAGCGTTAGGTGCTTTGTACTACATTTTTACACTAACTCAGCATTTCGGGAATAGTAGTAGTAAGAAATTATAATAATTGATAAGAGCACCTCATGCTTTTACCCCAATGATATTAATTTTCTTGTTAATCATTTTAGTCTTTACTAAGAATTATTTTTTTACTTTTTAGTTCGATTAGCCATAAAAGTGTGTTTCTTAGTTTTTTTGAACTGTAATTTATTCTTTTTATTGTATACATACTAATAAAGATGTGGTGTTTTTCAATCCAGAGATCAGCAATTTTTGATATGCTGTAACCATTTTGTTCAACAAATTATGACTTTTCAAGCTGCTTTATCTTTGTTCTGTGAATCAACCAGAGGAAAGCTGCAGATATTTTTGCATATTGAAAAGTCTTGAACGACTTTTTGGGATTCCGAATAGATGGGATTTCCAACCGTAGTGACATTATGTATGTTTTACCTGCATTTCAGTTGCAGAAAACTTTCTAAAGTATCAAAAATTATATAACGTAATAGGTAAGTAATAACTCCTGTGAGAGGAAACACATTTTAAATTATTTTTTTCCGTTAGTTAAAAATACTTTTCTCCTCATTTCCCTAGTATTCAAATACCATCAACTATTCCATTAGTTACATGCGGCCGTGGTAGCCGAGTGGTCAAGGTATCGGATCGTAGCTGGCATGTCATGAGTTCGAGTCCAGTACCACTAAAGACCCGCCGTGTAGGGGCACGATGCACATTAAATCTGTTAAGAGCTCAAACGTCCTCCCGTTGGTCTGGTAGTTAGGAGAGGGGGTGTCGTCCTCATCACTTAACCATGGTTCAAAATTACAAGGTCCGTCGCCAAAAGCCCTCTTTTAGCTGAACAGTGCGACGAAAAAATTCACTCACTCCATTTGTTACATACATCTACATTTATCCTTACATGGACGATATGAGCAATCAATAAATACAACAAAGATACGATATGTGTACTTAAAAGGGTGATATACATCACTTTATACAAAACAGTGGAAGAAAGGTTTTGAAGAAAAGCTTTACTTTATCCTAAAAACCTTGTAAGAATTATATAATTGATTCCTCATGAGTCCAAATAAGTGTATAATCTACTACATGTTAACTTACATTTTTATATTTAAAGTTTGTAATTCAACAATACATGTTTTCTAAAGAAAACTAACCTCTTAACCCTTTAACGCGCGGTGGTATCTCTCTGAAACCACCATTTTCTAAAAAATATCTCTAAACGCGCAATGGTATTTCAATGAAACCATCGGACCTAAACATATCTTTTAACTCTTATAAAAGACACTAGATGTCAGCACGAGACAGAAAACTTTTATTTCTGTGAGAAAAATGCATAATTTTAAAAGCCTTTTTAACCACTTTCAAAAAGATTTTTTTAGCAAATAAAAATAGACAAAAATTCAAAGTAAGGTATGTACATTTTTGCTGCATATGCTGTTCATAGCATAACTAATTTTTAGTATGATAAATAATGAAAAGAAGTGCCTTATATAAAGATATTTTCGGGTGGTTTCAGACTGATACCACAGCGCACCTAGAACATGAAAATTGTCCGTTTCTTCTCCGGCTTATAGCACGCACACGCGAGAGATTCAGTCCTTTTTTTTTCTTTTCTTTGACTCAGGCAGTGAAATAACTAATAATTTATGGGGGTTTTGCCATTGATTTGGGGGAGGGGTTTATTATTGCAGTATTACTGCATGGTTTTAATAATTTAATAATAAAGAAACAATGAAAAAAAAACTTTACTGGCTATTGCAGTTGATTTCAATCGCTTATAGTTATATTTTGTATTATTCAATATTTAAAAAGTAATTCTAATATTTAATATTGCATATTTTAGTAAATTTATTACAAAATATATAAAGAATATACTTACAAATCTGACGCAAATCATATATATTGTTCATCCGAGAATTATGTCGTAGGTGCGCGGTAGTACTTCTATGAAACCACCTCCCCCCTGGGGGGGGGAATGTACTCTAATTTTTTTTAAAGGTAAATTCTCTGTTCTTAGGTTCCATACATTGCATTTATAATTTTATTTTGAAAAATTCAGCGAATTTATTTTTCCGCGCTTCAAAGGGTTAACTGCCGGTTAAAAGTTACGCAATTCACTCCCCAGTGCCCCCATTTTTCGCATAGGCACACATTTGCAGTGTATTGGAGGCACTGAAGTTGCTAGTCCTCAGTGGTCTTTGTATCAAAATATTCCTTGAGGAATGGGGGGGGGGGGTTCTTTTGTATGGCTCTCTAACATTTTATGATTTTTTCTTACACTGGATAATCAAAATGAACATAATTCCTTGTTATTAAATATATATAATCATTTATAATTATTCTGTTAATTAATATTTGCAATTATTTTGTGCATGCATTAATATAGAGTTTAATAATAATATAATTCTTATTGGCCAAATATTTTTTAACAGACGATTTGGTTTGAAATTTATTTCTTGGATGAGTGAGTGATTTTGGGGTTTATTGGCGCAAGAGCCGATTTCGACTATACTGCGCCAAACATTTGTTTTAATATCTGTGGTCTAGACGGGAAGAGAGAAAGAAAGAATGAATTGAATGACAAGAAAGAGGGTCGAAAATAGAGAAGGATCACTAGGGTACCCCGGGTTTGTGAAGCCCGTGTTTACCAAAGACAGTAAACCCTGTGGGAAAAGGAAAAGATCACTAGGGCACCTCGGGATTGTGACACCCGTACTCACCTAAAGAAGGTGAGACCCCTGAAATTTATTTCTTGGCTGATGTAAAATGTTTTCTGGCAGTACATATAGAATTTCAGTTAGTTAATGTGTTGTAAATAGAATGTTGGTTGGGAAGATATTCTGAAGTAATATTTGTCTCATACATACCACTAAACTGTGACTCGCATTCACTACAAAAAAATCTATAATTGTAATTGAGAAAAAAAAATAATGGACAAAATTACATTCCTTTTTTTATTTTAAAAAGTACAATGGAGAATGAAACAGCTAACTAGAACAAAAAAAATACTTACTAGTTCTTTAAAACATGAATCTTTAGATATACAATATACTGAGTAATAGGGTTTGCAATCCCGTGTCATTTTCAATCCCGGGATTAGGATTGGATTATTTACTAAAAATATTTACATATCAGCATAGTTGAAAATGCATAATAAAACTGAAAATACAATTTAAAATTGATTTAATATTATTTTAATGAAACAAATTAATTTATCATAAAAAACAAATAAAAATAGTACATAATGAAATTTTTAGATTCGCAATATTTTGAAAAAACATTTCAAAATATAATTCAGACAAAAATTAAATCCCGGGGTTTTAAAAATCACAGAGGCCGCGGTAGCCAAGTGGTCTAGGCATCGGATCGTTGCTACGATGTCATGAGTTCGATCCTAGTATAGGGGCGCGATGCGCGTAAAATCTGTCGAGAGCTCAAACTTCCTCCCATTGGTGTGGTAGTTAGGAGAGGGGGGTGCCAGCTCAGGTGTCGTCCGCGTCACTCAACCATGGTTCAAAATTATGTGGACCGTCCTCAAAAGCCCTTGTGTAGCTGAACAGTGGGACGTTAATATCCACTCACTCACTTGAAAAACCACCGGGATCCCGGGGCTGCAAACCCTACTGAGTAATACAGTAAAAACATTTAGTTGATTATACAGCTTATATATATATATACTCTCAGAAATAACAAAACACTACAATATGAGAATGAAAGCATTACACAGAGCTAACTCTAATATACTTGAATACAAATATCTAAACAGGATACAACAATACATTAACAATTAGGAGAAAACAGATTGCTATTGCAATGCTTTTTACTTAAAGAATAATTTTTCAATAAAAACATGTAAATAAAGATTATCAAAAATCAAAATCTTTTCCATGACAAAGAAATTCAGTTATTATATTTATGGTACATCATTTTCAATTTATGAACCAAAGGCCATGAAACGATCCAATGACAGAAATATTACACTCACATTTTCTAATTTCATTTTATTTACAAGGGATCTTAACAATAATCTCTTTAAATTTTTTTTCTAAATTTGAAAATAATAAAAAAAAGTTCTTTTTGCTTTCTTTTCAAATACCTACTGAATTACGTCTTTACAAATATTAAATTTAGTCAACAGTATGAACAGAATTATTCATACAAGCTATCATAACTACATCTTGTGCATGAATTCTCAAATCAATTGTGGATTATACTTTACAATACAATTGACTTGCATTTTAAGATGATAATTAGTAATACATATTGCCACAAAAAATCAACTATGTTGTATGTGGTAAAACACAAAACTTTTCTTTTGTTCACAAATTAAAATTTATGTAAAATTATTATCAACACAACCATGAATGCATTTTTAAATATTGAAGCAAATTAAATTGGTTATATAACCAAATGCAATAACTTCCATATCTACATGATTATTATTTTTAACCTCAGAAGAAATCAGGCAAGATCAAGTATAATTTAATTTATATACAAATTGCTAAATATTCCTTACAAACTAAGTCTCCAGGCAAAGGTTCTTAACTTCTATCTCTGCATATTCTTTAGTAGGTAACTATGATGTAACATACCATAAAGGTAAAATTTCTACATACAGCCATAGGCTATTAAGTAATTTAAACATGATTACGGTTTTAAAATGGATATTCTTGGAATTGTAAGAATACAAGATATTGTTTTATAAAAACTGTATTCTGTAATCAATTTTTAATAGAAGGAGTCAGTCAAAATGTTTGTTGCTGCACTCTTTTTTTTTTTTCTTTTCTATTTTAAACTCCAGATGAATAACTGCTTAATTTACAAACTGAGCTTTTTAAACAAGTAGTTCTGATATATATTTTTTATCACTTATCAACTGAATTACTTTCTTAACAATAAAATGTTTGAAAACAATAACAATATATGGGAAAAACAAAAGCAGTCAATGAATTCTTATACTACCATATTAAAAAAACATAAGCCCTCCCCAAGTCAACACATATAAATAAAATAAGTCCGGAAACAAACTAAAACAGTAAATAAAATTAGAAGGATAAGATTAAAAAAATTAATATAAAATATAGAAATGAGAAAGTTTTCTACGAGTTTATTTAATTTTTTAAATGTAAGGCTGTTTGGTATATAATGGTCCAATTTCCAACTCATTTTTAAAAGTTTATTTGTTATCTTGGAAGTGTTTTATAGAGTACTTTTACATGCCTTATATTTCATGTTCTCTTAAAAAAAATTTCAATATTTCTTGCAGTAAACAATTATGAAGCACATAAGACCTTAACAACAAAGATGAAAGGATAAAAAGGGAGGGGTACTTTAGCACAAGGGGAGATTTTAGATATACCATGTGGTAATGAGTGCCTTGAAGATAAGGTAGAAGGCCATGCATACTTGGCAATGAATGTTTGATAGCAATTGTTGAACTAAACCTGCATTAAGATTTAGAAAAATGACAGTGGCACTTGATATTAGTCAAATATAATAATGAAGCCCCCCCCCCCCCGCCCAAAGCATATCTAGGAATAAAGTGAAACTCTTGGTCATTATCAGGGAGCAAATGAGACAAAAAGTTTTTAGAAATGTAAGGAAAAAAATGGAGAATCCCTGATATGAAGAAATCTCATAACGAGGACTGAAATAAATTCTATGTGTATACATTATGATCGAACATCATTCCATAAATGGAATCATTTTAGGAGAAAATATGTTTAGTAATATATAGAAGGCTGCTCAATTTTGTACGCTTCAATCCTTTTGGTAATGAACCTAAAAATTTTTATGTATTTCCCATTAAAAGCAGACTAAATATTTTGGATCACTGGGAAAAAGTGGAAAAACCTTAGTTGTTTACTAAATATACTGGCCAGTTTAATCCCTATTTTATACAATTCTATTTAACAGTAAAAAGTTTTTAAAAGACTTTTTCCAGGTATAAATTCCATAAGATATTCACACTTTCTAAAATAACAATAAAGGCAATAACAAAAATTCACATAAAATTACTTTAACACAATGTAGCTGAAAAAAAAAGTATAATATCAATTAAAATTGATTCAGAAAGATTTATTAGACTAAGAATTATTTTCAAATTGTGGAAACAGAAGGCATTTTCAATAATATAGAAGATAATTTTTTGCACCATTATTTTCATGAAAAATAAAATACAATTTAGTAATAGACCACAAAAATAAAGTGAATCATAGTATTTAAAGCAATTTTTAGCATTCTTAAAAAGAAATCTCAGGTTATGACAAAATACACAGTTTTTTAATAGCTAGGAATTGAAATATTTATACTTTAAACTTGCAAAAAAGTTAAATAACTTTTTTGTGATGACCATTTCTCACAATAATGAAACTTATAATTCATCATAAGCATCAGTCATATGTGCCCGAGAAATACGTGACAGATAACAATGAACATGTTGTAAGTAATTTTTTAATTCCTCAGGCATTTCTTTATTAACTGGCAATTTAGAAGCATCTTCAATGATTCCTTTAAAAAATATTAATTGCTCCAACAGATGAGGTTCAAGAGGAAATTTTAGATATTTTGATGTTTCCACAAAATTAATAATCTTTATAATTGAAATCTCACTTGAAAAGCGTATACACATACCTTCATATGATCTCAGGTTTTCAAGTATATCTTCTCTAGACTGCAAGAGTGCATCACTCAAGTTAAACAAATCTTCATCATGATTTCTTCCAGAATTTGATAAATTGACATCAAATACCAGATCATGAGGGAAATGGTAATGAATATATGACTCTGTAACTGTATCCTCACAAACATTTTCCACACAATTTGATGATTTTTGAAAGGCAAAACATATTTTGAAATCTCCTCCCAAATCTTTTTCTACCTTCTTTAACTTCCTGCATAGTTCTTCTTGGATGTCAGATTCTTTATTCTCTAAAACAGCTTGAACGACTTCATTTAATTTTGACTTTATATTGGAATACAACCTGCATTTTGGCATATGCAAATTTAAATCACTTTCAAGTTCAAATGCAGCTTCACATAGTGTGCATTGAAGATAATGATTTTCCACTTTGTGCATCTCCAAATCTCTGATGCAAATAAAGAATTTGGGGCAATAAAGGCATGGATACCAATCATGGGCATTCATATGATATTCCAATAATTCCCTGGAAGGGCATAATTGTAAGCATATAAAACAAATGAATTTATTTTCATGTTTTGCATTGTAAACAGAATCGATGTCAGCATTTACTTCCCTAATCGAAGAACTGTCAGACTCGTCATCCGATGAAGAAGATTCTGCCATACTATCACTAGAGTCGCATTCACCACTGATTACAACATCGGGATATTTAAAACATGGATCACCAGGCATGGATGCATATTCCTCCTTATTAATTCGGTGAACATCATTAACATGATATGAAAGGACCTCACGATTTTTCATAGGAATTTTACAAAGTTCACATCTCAGAATATGATTTTCCAAATGTACATTTCTATTGGTTATACTTGAAAATCTGGAAGCACACCTAGGACATTCATAAGGTTGTTTTCCATGAGTCATTAAGTGTCTGATGAGGCTAGGATAATCATGGCAATTTTTAGCACACCCTCTACAAATCCTTTGTTCAACATCATTGTGTCTTAACTTATGATTTTGCAAATGTCTTTTTTTGTTGAACGATTTCAGACAAATCTTGCACTGATAAGGGCAATAATTTAAGTGAGAGCGAAGATGCTTCAAATACTTCTTGGTGTGTCGAAAAGTTTTGTAACAATTGGGGCAGGTGCGGATATAATGGTGCTTGTCATGATGGATCTGTAGTAAATTTGTAGAGGGGAAATTTCTTCTACATCTGTTGCAAAATGCTAAAAAAATAAACAAACACTGAGGATAACCAGGAAACAAAATCCTTATAACTATTATATAAAATGAGAAAAACACAATGTGTTAAAAATGAAAAATGTCTAGACCAGGGGTGGCCAACCAGCGGCATGTGTGCTACAATGTGGCACAGCGTTGTAACAGTGGCACATGGAGTCTCATTGAATTTTTTTGTTAATTTGAAAAATAATAATAAATAGAAATTTTTCTTACAATTTTATCAAAATGTGGTTTTCTCAGCCAAAAAAGGCCTCAAAATTTATTTTAAATACAATTAACTGAATTAAAATAGAAAGTTATTATAGAGAGAATGCTTCTTCATTATTATTAATGTTGGCTTTCAAAGGAAAAGTTATTATAGAGCGAATGCTCCTTCATTATTAGTAATGTTGGCTTTGCAAAGGAAAATGCGAGATTTTAGAATTTATAAGGGAGGGTTTTTATAACTGAAAGAAAACAATGAACTGCCCAATGAGTGCTTGCTACTCAAAAATTAACATTGGTTTTTAAACTTAGATTTTCCTACTGATATTATGGGACATTTAAATTTAAGATTACAGGGAAAAGATTGTATTTTTTCTACCTTAGTTGGTTATATATCTTTGATGAACAACTTTTTCCCCCCGCCTCCATTTGGGAGATGAAAGATTTATACCCATTTCACATTATTGCATGAACGATCTCCTAAAATTAATAATGTTCTAAGCCTATGATAGATTTAAAAATTTAATATCTATTTTTGCAAAATTCATTCATTTTTAGGCTTGACGATTTTTAAGTTGATTTAAAAAAAATGCGGATATCTCTCTCCCCAAATCCTGTTTTCACTTTCTCTGTAAGACGTTAATTATTACCTAACTGATTTCCAAATCAAAATTATTGACCTTCAGTATCATACTACACTGAAAAGCAAATATAAGAAATTTATTTCTGTTCAAATTATCGGAATTATATTGAATTTTGGAAATTTGTATCAACAAACAACGTTTTAAATTTACATGATTTGGCTGTAAGATATCATTGTTGGTTTGAAACTATTGAAATAATCAAATTAATAGTAATCGTTTCGTTACATCTGGCAACATCTTTAGTGTTTACCTTTTTCAATTACCTTTCTTCTGTAATGATTGCTGTGTGCTTTCAAGGTGCTTAGAATCTACATTTAATAAATCGTACTGCAAAGTATTTCTGCAACAGGTTATGGGCCCAGGAATCCCTGAGATTTGTTAAGTGTCTTCGTGGAGAAAAGATTATTTTTTTGAAAGAAAAATTATAAGTTAAAACACCGCGTGTGTTTGTTAGGCCTAAGCACGTGTACAGAGACTGAAATGGAATTCAAAGCTCAAATTGAAAAGCTTGTGGGAGATGCAAATTGGAGTAAGTGGGAGCTGCAAATTGGAGTAAATGGAAGCGGCAAATTGAACTCTTGTTGCGACATCACGATGTTCATGATGTTGTTTGTGGAGATCGGGAATGCCCAAGATTACTGGCCGAGGCTTCAGCTGAAGCGATTGCTGCGTATGAGAAAGCGCAGAAGGCTTTCATTAAAGATGACTCCCTGGCACAACTGATTCTTGTGGGCAATATGGATGACAGCAATGCTGAATTGACATCGGTTTGCAACACAGCTAAAAGTGTGTGGGAAAAGTTGCTGTCGGTATATGAGCAGAGTTCCGGGCAAAGACTCGATCGTTTGATGGAGAAGTTTTTTCGCAGTGAAAAAGAACTGGAGGATGATATTGCAAGCCATATTGCAAAGCTGCAAAGGAACTTAAGCGAATTAAACGACGAGCTAAGGCGTGTTGCTAAAACAACATTGCCGGATCTCCTGCTGATGAGCAGAATCATGTCTACATTGCCATCAGAATATTTTGAGTTCAAGAGTGTTTGGGAGTCAGTTCCCATAGAGGAGAGATCAGTCAATAAATTAACTGAAAGACTTTGCCTTATTGAAATGAGGCTACCTTCAAAGTCAACAGATTCCACAGCCCTGGTTGCTACTAGGAAGAAAGTTTTCAAGAAACCTGGGAGAAAATGTTACGTCTGTCGTAAGCCAGGTCATCTTGCTAAGAACTGTTGGAAGAAAGGAAGTAAACCAAAAGTTGAAGGTGATGCTTTTGTGTGTACTGTGGAAGGTGTTCCAGAAAGTGAAGTGTGGATTGCAGACAATGGAGCCTCTGCTCACATGACTAAGCACAAAAATTATTTTGTGGACTTCACTAAATTTGTCTCACCTAAGCCAGTATATGTGGGTAATAGTGATGCAATTGTGGCTTATGGACATGGGACTGTGAATATTGAAATTAAGGTCAATAGCAAATGGGAGAAGCATCATCTGACAGAGGTGTGGTATGTTCCTGACATTACTAGAAATCTATTTTCCATCAGTCAGACCTTAAAAAGGAGTTTCAAGTTCCAGGCATCAAAATATGAGTGTTCCCTCTTGAGAGATGACAGAGTGTGCTTGAAAGGAGTAAGAACTGTGCATGGCTTGTATGCATTAGAAATGCGTGTTCTTTATCCAAAAGTATGTGTTGCTGCTGAAGTATGTGTTGCCTCGGCAGACCAATCCTTACAATTGTGGCATGAAAGACTGTGTCATCAAAACAAGGCTCATGTTAAGGATATACTGAGAAAATATCAAATAAAAGGTAATGCAAAAGACAGCCAAATATGTGATGGATGTTGTTATGGCAAGCAGAGTCGTCGTCCCTTTGGAACAAGGAAACAAAGGGCTACTACGCCAGGAGAATTGATAAATATAGATGTATGTGGTCCAATGCAGCAACAGTCTCTAGGAGGTGCTAAGTACTACGCTTGTTTCAAAGATGATTTCACCAAATACCGTCGGGTATTTTTCATGCAGTCCAAGAATGAAGTTTCCAAGTGCCTTGAAACGTTTCTTAATGAAACGAAAAATACTGGGCATATGATCAAGGAGGTGCTAAGTGATGGTGGAGGAGAGGTTATAAATTCAACAGTGAAGAGTCTTTTTGAAAAATCAGGAATCTCTTCTCGTATGTCAATGCCTTACACGCCTCAACAAAATGGAGCTGCAGAACGTGAAAACAGAACTATTGTTGAAAGTGCGAGATCTATGATTTATGCTACAAATCTTCCTTTGAAACTGTGGGCAGAAGCAGTGAACACGTCTGTTTATGTGTTGAACAGAACAGGGCCAACATCAGTTAAAGACAAAAGCCTTTATGAACTGTGGTTTTCCAAAGAAGTGATCAATATTGACCACCTGCATGTATTTGGAACCGAGTGCTTTGTCCATGTACCTCAACAAAAAAGGAGGAAATGGGACAAAAAGAGTGTTAAAGGAGTTTTTGTTGGCTACAGTGGTGAAAAAGATGGTTATAGAATATGGATAAAAGATCAGAACAAGGTTATCCTGAGTCGAGATGCGATATTCCAAAATGAAAAACTTAGCTGTGTTCCTGATGTATCTTCTACTGATATTCAAAACTCAGATATGGAAATAGTGAAGAAGCCGCTTCAAACACCAGAAGCAGATGAGGAAAAAGAAATGGAGGAGATATCATGTAATGCTGAAGATACAGAAGAAACCTTAGTTCAGCAGAGTAGCAGAAATTTGCGTAACAGGTCCATATTAAAGATGCCACCCAAATTTGACAGCTTTGTTCTATTGGCAGAACACATAGAACCTGAGACCTACAGAGAAGCAATCGCTTCTGAAGATAGCGACAAATAGCTTGCTGCTATGAAGGAAGAGTTGGAATCTCTATCCAATAATAACACCTGGATACTTGTAAATTTACCCTCTGACAGAAAAGCTATAGGTAATAGATGGGTATTCAAGGTGAAACAAAATGCTGATGGAACTGTACAGCGTTTTAAAGCTCGACTTGTTGCTAAAGGATACAGCCAAAAATTTGGAGTTGATTTTAGTGAAACTTTCAGTCCTGTAGTTTGGTGGGATACCATCAGAACTGTCCTGAGCATTGCTGCTGCTCGAAAACTTAGGTCAGTTTGATGTAAAAACTGCTTTTCTGTATGGAGACCTCTCCGAGGATATCTACATGACTCAACCTGAAGGATTTAGTGATAGTTCTGGTCAGGTATGTAAGTTACTAAAGTCTATATATGGTTTAAAACAAGCTCCAAGGTGTTGGAATAAATGTTTCAAAAGTTTTGCTGAACGCAGTGGATTGAAGCAATCAAACTGTGATCCATGTTTGTTTTTTAATGATGAAAAATCAATGTATCTTATTGTGTATGTTGATGATGGAATCATTGCAGCAGATGAAGAGCAGACAGTGAAAATGTTTCTTAAGAAGCTTGAAAGTGAATTCTCTGTAGTGATAGGGGAAGCTAATTATTTTCTTAATGTGCAAATTGAGCATCTTGAAAGTGCTAAAATTTTTATACACCAAGAGGCTTATTGTAGGAAGATCCTATCTCGCTTTGATATGATTAATTCAAATCCAGTTGGTACACCTGTCCAAAAGGGTGCTATTACTACAGATAACTCAGTATCTCTTTCGGCTGATGTACCCTACCGAGAAGCTGTGGGTAGTCTTATGTTCCTGGCTATTGTCACCAGACCTGACATAGCATATGCAGTGGGAGTGCTTTCCCAGGTTTTGGATAAACCTCAACAGATACACTGGACCATGGTGAAAAGGATCCTGAGGTATCTTAACGGAACCAAAAAGTGTGGCATTATGTATCTGGGTGTTACTAGTGCTACGCTTGAGTCATACAGTGACTCAGATTATGCTGGTGATCCATTAACCAGGAGATCAACATCAGGAATGGTGTTCAAGTATAATGGAGGTGCTATTGCATGGAGAAGTCAACGACAGAATTGCATTGCTCTCTCAACAACTGAAGCTGAATTTATTGCAGCAAGTCAAGCTGCGAAAGAAGCGATTAGGTTGAACAATCTTTTAAAAGAACTGTGCTGTGTGACTTCTGTTCCAAGTCTTGAAATAGATAACCAAAGTGCCATCCGTTTAGTGAAAAATCCTGAATTTCATAATAGGACCAAACATATTGACATTCGTTACAAATTTATTAGAGAACAATATGAAAACAAGCAACTTAATGTCATAAATTGTAGTAGTGAAGTCCAGGTTGCTGATATATTGACTAAACCTCTTGCTAAAGATAGATTTTTAAAACTCAAGTTAATGCTAGGAATGTATAATTTTGGAAATTAATTAGAGCATGTGTGTATACATGTATTATATTATAATCATTGCAATTTTGTATTTAATGTGTTATTCTATTTTCTTTTAGCATGTGTATTCTAAGTGACTGATTTTATTAGTGTATTAAGGTGTATGTATATGTACTTTTTTTATATTGTTAGATTATTTTGATTTAGGGAGAGTATTGAAATAATCAAATTAATAGTAATTGTTTCGTTACATCTGGTAACATCTTTAGTGTTTACCTTTCTTCTGTAATGATTGCTGTGTGCTTTCAAGGTGCTTAGAATCTACATTTAATAAATCCTACTGCAAAGTATTTCTGCAACAGAAACAAAATGTTTGTGAACGAATGTTTTCTATTATGAGGAACATAATAAAATCAAAATGTCACTCAAAATTAACTGATTTGCACCTAAGACAACCAAATTTTGTTAACATTTTCAAGAACTAATCCCAATTTAGATGGACTAGGTAAAAAAAAACCTACAAATTCCAAAGTCCCACTAAGCAAGTACTGACTGTTCAATCATTATTTCCAATTAACTGTTTAGAGTTACTCCATTTAGCCTATATTTAACCTAACTGATTCTGAACCCATAAAAAGTTTATATTAGCCATAAAACCTAAGTTTTTATTTTCTCTTATTTATTATTCTATTTTTTAAATTTCCACCACTTAGAATTGCATAAAAAATGTGGTATCTGCATAAAAATTTCGTAATATGCTTATAAGCAACATTTTTTCAACTTTTCATATTTTTTGTTTGTTCGAAAAGCTGAAAGTGGAACACATAACTTTTTTTCATCAGATAGTGGCCCTCTTTCTATAAAGTTTGCCCACCCTTGGTCTAGACAAACAAATTTTTACGGTTATTTATTTAATAAATTAAATGTGCAAATATATAGTTAACTGCATATATGAAACTTGAAATAAACAGATGGTAAAAAAAAGCAAAACACAGGATTTTATGAAAGACTTCCTGCGAATAAAAGTAATAAATCACAAAAGATATAACTAAATCATTGCACTATATGCTAGCCAGAAGACTGCACAATTTCACAGGGCCCCATACTAAACAAGACCCTTTAATCTTACAAATATAACTCTTACAGAATTGGAAAAAATGATCATTTCATTAATAACTATTTTAATTAAATTTCCTTCTTACGCCAATTTTTTTAAAAAAAATACATTATGAAATTAAATGGTTAATTTTAGGAAACAATTTTCTCACAGCAGAACTTAATTTTCTCTATATATTTGTACATAATTAGGCAAAGAATGGTTTATATAGTCAATGCTTCTGATTTTATTTGAAAACAGCATTATGGAGCTCTGTACTTCAGTGGAGCTTCTAAGTAGGACGTTAATAAAAATAAAATCAAAGCCGATCAGAATGAATTCATGGAATTAGGAGTCATATTTTTCTTTCTCCAATAATGATTTTAAAGTTAACAGTGAAAACTTAAATAAATCTGATTTGTTTCACAGTTGAAATAGTTGATTAGTGTTCTCTTTAGTAGTAAATATGGATTGAAAGGAAACAAATGAAAGAATATAATAGCTGACATAGTAGTTATTCCAAGCAAATTTTACATCATTAATTCAGCTTTTAGGTGAGTGTATCAATAAACCAATTCAAGGAAATTCACGACACTATGTGAATATTAGAAGGTGAAAAAACATTTACAAAGAGGCCAAAAGCATCATGCCAATCTAGAAATAGTTTGTGTGTGTGAGTGGACAATTAAAGTATAGAATGAAATTAAACCTGACAATTGAGAAAAAAAAATATCTAATAATCAAGATGAATAGAAAATAATTTGTTATTGATCAAAGTAAAAATGATGAAGATGAAACAAAATTCGATAATGTGACTTTAGATACAACTGAAGATTCACTTTTCATGTTATGTGATAAAATTTTTCATTTTATCAAAGCTGAGTCATTTCACATAAATAAACAGCATTCACAAACATGTAGAAATTTAATTTGCTGAAATTGTCGAATCAGCCACTGATTTGCCAAATTTTGAAAAACCGCTAATTTGGCGCATTTTTGCATGTTGTGTTTTGGAGCAGCAACCCTATCACAACAGAATCCGACGTTCTCACCGATACAAAAACCAAAAGGGTTACCAGAGTTGGCACGCTTATCGATTTGGCGATAAAATACTTGGCGGGGTAATTGGCCGATTCGACAATTTAACCTTTAATTTTATTCAAATATATTTTTCATTATCTTTAAATACACTAATTTTATATATGGGATATAGAGTGAATTAGCAATTTATTAACCAATTTTCTGTATACTAAAAATTAGCATGATGCACTGGAATATACAATAATAATTTATCACTGAAAAATATTTTTCCCTATTCAAAAAATAGTAAAATAACAAACTTTACATTTTCTACATACATTTGAATGTTTGTGCTTTATATGAACCCTCACTGCCGCTCATATCACTTCAAAATTTTATAAGAAGTTTCACTGATGTTTTGAAGGAATCATAAGCATATTTTTGCTAACAAAGAGTTTTCAAATTTATTCTTAGTGAGTTTTTTCCTAAAATTTCTCTTCTTTACCATCAACAGATGACTGTAATAATAATTTATCACAGGAAATATTTCATTCTGTCTAGAACAGTGGCTCCCAAATTATTTTGGTAGTAGAACCCAAAATTTGTTGCCAATGATCGTAGAACCTGAATATTTTTTAATCAATGACTTTTCAAAATTTAATACCCATAATTAAATGAAACAAGCATTATTTTGGGGGTATTTCAGATTTTATTAAATTAAGCAAAACTCAAAAAAAAAAAAATTCATTATAGAAATAATTAGCAAAAAAATGCAAACATAAACTAAAATAATTGGGAAATCTTTATTGTGAAGAATGCTCCTGCTTCTTTGATTCCATGATTCTCTTAAAATTGTGCGTTAGGTTTAAAAACTGAACTCGCATATCTGGTGCAGCATCAAGTTTGTTACGATATTTGGTTCTTGTCACAACATATTTTGAAAACCCAGCTTTACACAAATAAGTGGTTGCAAATGGCAATAGAATTCGAATAGCCTGCTTTGCTTAGTTTGGATATTCATCGAATACATCTGACCAGAATATTATCAATGAAAACTGTTCTAAATTTGGCTTCTAATTGTGTATCGGACTCAATTCAATCAAATTTTCATAATCCATGGAATGAAATCCTTTTGGTTTTTCTTTAATTTTAAAAGGATTTTGTACTCAGTAATTATCTTATTCTCTGGGTTTGGAAAATAATCACTGAGTGATTGCTGTAAAACTGGACAGATGCGCTTTTATACCATCACGGATTTCCATATCTAAATCCACTTTAGATTCTTTGAGAAAATCACTAAGCATCTGGAAACACTCAAAGTTATTTTGCTGTACAGCTGAAATCCAATATTGCATTTTCCTTGAAAAGGCAACCAATTTATCTTTTAATGCAATATGTTGACTAGTTTTCCTTGCAGAGCCAAACATAATTCGTCCAATTTTCCAAATATATCGGCAAGGTATGTAAGTGTAGATAGCAAAGCCATATTATGTAAGCTGCCTGATAATTCAAATTTATGACCAATAAAATAAGCCATCAGTTCCTTTTGCAATTCAAATATTCGCACACAAGCATTTTAACATGCAATAACCATCTAACTTCCGTATGAAGAAGTAAAGTGGTGTGAAGACTACACATATCTTCGCACATGGCTTTGAAAATACGTGATTGCAATGGTTTACTTTTGATAAAATTAATAATCATCACTGCTTTGTCTAGAACAAATTTATATATAAATAAATGTCACCGAAATCCTTTTTGTTACTAATGCATATCTGT
Organism: Trichonephila clavata; assembly: GCA_019973975.1. Taxonomy (NCBI): domain Eukaryota; kingdom Metazoa; phylum Arthropoda; class Arachnida; order Araneae; family Nephilidae; genus Trichonephila; species Trichonephila clavata. The sequence continues at coordinate 22,056 of BMAO01026028.1, forward strand.
GAAGAATGCAATGAGTACTGTTACAGTTTTTTGCAACATTTTTATTCCATGCTACAGCACCATTCACTTTTCCTGTCATTGTTTTTAGTCCATCACTCTCTCTCTGTATACTTAAACACATTTTCCCCAGTTAATTTCATAAGTTGTCATAAAATTATCAATGCAGTTAAATATATTCTCCCCCATGGAGTTAATATTCACATTTCCACAAAAAAACAAATCTTCAATTTTTTTTATTAAAATCATACTGAACGAATACAAGCAAAATTGCTAATCCAGCAACGTCTGTGGACTCATCTAGTTGTAATACATAAGCGTTACATGCCTGCAACCGTAAAATAAGATATTTCAATGTCAACGGTAATATCATCATTACGCCTTTTTACAGTATTGTTAGAAAGAGACACTTTCACAACTTGCTTACTATACCTTTCACCCAATACACATGAAACAATATCTTGAACACAAGGTTCAATAACAAATTCACCAATAATATGTGCCTTGCCTGCAAGAGCAATACGGTAAGATACTTCATACGATGTTACCGTTATCTTATGATTATCTGTTTTGAATTTTTTTTACCATAAAACTCTTGCTTTTATTACGGCTTTCAAGCTTTTTTTTAAAAAAATATCTTTGACTTTATCAGTTGGGTGATTTTTTTCCAAATGTCTCAGAAGTTTTGCTGGTGCTAAGGAGCTGTTTGCCAATATTTTGTTGCAAAGCAAACAAACTGCATCTGGAGCCTCCTCCTCACCAGTACTAGTAAATCCAAATGACAGGCAACTAGTATCATATTTACGTCTTTTCGTTGATACCACCTGTCCAAAACTGGAAGATGAGGCTGTAGTTGTACGGAACTGGAAGTTCATGGTATTGTGGGTTCCAGAGTGCCTGTATCTGTAGATTCCGTGATTTCTGCATTGCTACTAAAACAACATCAGTTTTCTTTAATGACCCATTTTCTAACCAACGATCTATTATAAGGGCAATTTTTATGTTTTAGATATTACAGTATTTCTTTTGATATTGAAACTTTGTTTACAATCTGAATTACAGTTACCGTTAATAATACATGGGCACAATAGCATTGGCACAAATGGATGGTTAAACGACTTTGGATACATACAAACACACTAGCCCTCATACCAGTCTTATGGTGTATCCATCCAGCCATGTATTTCTACCGAAAATGGTGTGAAAAGCCTCAGTTTTTGTTTAGGGTTTTTCAATATATATATATAAAATCCACAGTTTTTTAGTTTTTTATACATTACTTTTATTTTTTTCTTTTTCATCTAATCAATGTCGTTTAAGAATATGCAATGCAGACAAGTCAGTGATTATGATGAAAATAAATAAAAACATACTTTGCATGGATCAAATGGTGCGGTTATAAGAAGCCAAGGGACATAGACAATCGCCAAAGCAGTAACTCGGAAAAGAAGTTTGGAATATGCCACTACGGCCATCTATTGATAGGTTCGTAAGTTTGATCCCAGTTAAATATCCATACACTGGTATATTGCAGGGGAAAAAAATTACATAAATTTTGGGGGTTGATTGTAAACTTTCCAAGGAAAATGTGAAATATTAAACACACCATTCTTATTTTTTTTAATCAAATAAAATTTGTCATGCAGAAACCCTAAATTTTTTTGTGGAACTCACTTTGGGAACCACTGGTCTAGAATATGAGTTTTTTCTTTTAAATTCCTCTATATGAAGAACTGGTATTTTAGATATCTTACAGAACCAACATTTTGTTTTTAAATACGCATTAATTCTGACTTTTAAAAAAAATTTGTTAACATTTCATTTTTAGTAAAGAGGGAAGGAAAAAATTAACTAAGATGTTTTCTGATTTTGACTGAAATTCAGAGGTGAAAGGAGTGAAAAAGAATATCAACTTTTGTATTTTATTTTGAAAAAACGATTTTTAACACATTTTGTAATAAGTAAATAATGAATAATTTTTCCTCATAATTTTACATACTGTAGGAGGAGCTAAGCTATTTGTTACAAATGGATATTTTGTACAGCTTTATTATCCTTTTTCAACAGTTAATCATGCATGGCTTTGCTTACGAGTTATGCTTGCACTACAAAAGGTACATGTATATTTAATAAATTTTTAAATCCAAAAAATGTTTAACATTTTAGACTTTTCAGCATGATTGTTAATTTCTTTTTAATTCATTCTTTCACAGAGAACTGAACAATACATACATTTTGGCAGCTACATTTTACAATTTTGGATTTTGCTAACAATGAATGGAGTTAATCCTCAACTATCAAACTATAAGTATGTTGTGTTCATATGCAGCCAACTTTTCAGCATAAAAATATAAAGAAAATGGAGAATTTAAATAGTCATGAAAATGTGTGAGAGATTTTTCTCAAATACATTAAAAAGATGTTTCTATGTAGTTCTGTATTTATATTACTTCTTTTTTAATTAATAGTTACAGCATTACATTATATTTCTGACTATAAATGGTAACTTCCAAATCTTTTCAAAGGAGCAAAATTCATTTTTTGATATTCAGCTCAAAAACATCATTACACTTTTAAGAGGTTGTCTTCATGTACTGTTACAGAATAAGACACGAATTTGGAACATTTAATCAAATAAAATGCAATCCAACATTAAAATATTCTGTTTTGCTACCTCATACAGAGCAGCATATTTTACCATAGTACTCATTTGATTTGAGCCAATTAATTTTTTCCTGGTATAAAATGTGTTTTCATATATTTTTTCCCCAATATAATAATGCTAAATGAGCTATTCCTTAACATGTTAAAATGAAAAATTATTTATGTAATACTTTAAATAGCTAAATTCTAAATGAATGCATGGATTAATGTTGTAAATCTCATGAAAATTGAATTGTTTTTCTTGTCTGAAAAATGTCTCCATGTTAATTTCGGCCCTCATACATTTGGCGAAGACAGCCTTAAGCTGGGGGTTTCACTTTTATTTGTTCTATAAAAAGTTTCATTACGATCTAAAGAGAGATTTGGGTAAACCCAAACAAGCAAATAAAGAAACATCAGTAAATGAAATGGGAGGAATATATCACAC
>BMAO01026029.1:0-22136 GCA_019973975.1 Trichonephila clavata
TTTAATTGACCCTCGTATCTGTACATTATCACATTTTATTTCAAGTCAAAACTTTACTAAGCTAAATTCCAAAGATATTTTTTTACTATTACCAGAATGGATGTTCTAATACATTTCCGACTTAATTGATTCTAAATTTCCTGAATGAACTTATGATGAAAATATCTAAATAAAAAGTCCAGATATCTAAAATCTATATTATTAAACTTTTGAACAAATTTTTTAATTACCGCCAGTTTTTTTAAAACTTATTAATGCCAATATTTTTAATTAAAATAATTAATATTCCAAAATTAAACTGAAGTAAATATGGAGATTCAATAGTTTTAATATTGATTTAAATCAATATCTGTTGAACAGAAACTCTATAACAGAGTTAATTAACTAAAGTCTGGATCAACGTCGAAATATAATGAACTATGCTAGAATTGATTATCTGGTTTTGAACTGCTTGCTATGTGTTTCCATATAAGAGGAGATATTATATGGTTTCCTCCAATATGAAAAAGAATTATAATTATTTATTTTATTTTCAACTTTTCATAAATATTAATTTATAGTGACAATGACAAATTAATTAAAATATGATGTATGTTTCGGTTTTTGACATCTTGTTCTTATTTATTCAAATATAATAAACATTTGAAAACATAAGTGTTTACTTAAGAGTACAAACGTTGTCTTTGCTAAAAAAATCGACACTTTTTTTTATAAAAGACAATTTAAACGTAATGTGAATTACATTCGAAAAGGAAGATAAATGATTGCATTATTTACAAAGTAATACGTAATTATTTCTGAAATAATTTTTTATTAATAAGTATGTATAGCATTGTCTCGAAGTTCCAATTTCTTCTGATAAATAAAAAAACCCATTTTTTAAATAAAAAAAATTAGAAATTTATTTTTATTTTTATTTTAAGTATGTTGCTGATCATTAAATAACTTCATATTTATATAAATTTTTTAAACTTTTGTTTGAAATATATCCATCGCTTTTCTTTAATTTACAACATCCTTCTATCTGAACTCCATTTTCCCTACTTTATTCCTATTGGCCAGCTTTCATTTCTGCGTGCCTAGCTTTCATCTAATTAGTCGGAAAGGATTCAAGGAATCAAAAAGTGATGGATGTCTCTTTTCAGGCACTTAAATTACGATACTTCATAAGCAACCGATGCAGCTGTATTGAAATAGACAGAATACGTGTGTGGTCTACGCTTTAATATGATTAACAGAACTACATGACTGAAAATGCAATATCAGAGAATGGTCAGAAAGTGAAATGAAGAAATTCGACAAATAGAGAGACAATAACAATTGATACATTTTTTAAAAAAAATAGAACTCGTAAATCAGAGAGTGAACATGGTAGGTTCCCTTAGCAGTCCGTAGGTACTCATTCGATAATTTACCATCGAACTTTGTATGACACATGTTTTTTAGGACTTAAATAACTTAATATAATACTATAATGATACTTGAATTGAAGGAATGCCTTTGAATATTTGTTTAAATATAATTTTAACAGAATATATTGATACTTTCAATTTTATAATAAAAGTATGTATCTACCTTTCTATTTGTGTTTTTTTTATATTTGGAAACTGTTGTGTTGGCTTTTGTAACAAAAACGCTGTGAAAGTGATTTATAATATTTGTCAATAAGTTAATATTTTTTTATATTTGATTTGTGCATAAAATTTATTAAGTCAGTTTGTTCCTTGAAATTAATCTAGAATAACAGCGCAATAATTTTTTTCAAATTTTAAGAAAGGGTGGAATTTAAGCCTTAAAAAGTACCGAACACACACGTATTCCATAAATAAATTTTTGAAAAATTCAAATAATAAAATAAGAAGAATAAAAAACACTAATCATATACTATCATTAATTTAGTTCAAAGGCAAAAAAGTCAAAATTATCTGCAAAAGCTTCATTGACTTATATTGTCAATGAAATATCAAAGATGAACGGTATTTGTTGTTTCAAATATCATTATTATCATTATAAAAATTAAAATTCCATTTAAATATACAATCCACTACCAAAACCGTAAGTATAAACGCTTTCGATGAGATTCTCCAGTTCAAACTAAGTGTAAGGATTTAAAGCTTATTGAGCATTTTATATTATGGATGAAATGTGAGTGAAAATAAATAAATAAGTAAATCAAATCATTCAAGTAAAAAAACGTTTTCGATAATTTACATAAGAGATCATTATTGATTAAAATTATTCTCTCTGAGAGAATAGGATTTATGATTGATAGCTAAGATGAAGTGTAGTTATGTATATTAACTTAATTATTTATCATAAAGCCGTAAAGATGATGTTCTACAGTTTTAAGATAACAATTAATACAAAATATCATTTATTTAAAACTCCACAAACTAGATCAAATATCATTATCAAATGAACATGTTGTGGCATTTCGTCTGAGAGGACTGTTTACTTACAAGCAATAAACTACAGAGATAAATAAAAAAAAATAAAGCTCTTTCAATTACGTTTTTGTTAAAACGAAGTATTGAAATATAATCTTAACATTAAATGTAATTTTATTCTATGAAAATAATGTAGATTTAAGAAACAAAATATTTTTCTAAATTGACTTTTTAAAGGTAAATGGTCTTAATTAAGCCCATACAGGCTATTATGATATTCTTTTACTAGAAATAGCAATAAATGTATCAAAAGTTTACCAAATAATTGCCAATTATCTTCAAATATATAGATAATTCTAAAACTGATCTATGAATATCAAATATAAGAAATAAGAGTACAAAAATAAAAAAGAAAAAAAAAAAAAAAAAAAAATTTAATTTTTTTTCTAAACCCAATTTTTACTACGAATCTGAAATAGCAATGCTACAAATATTTTAAATCGTAATATTAATATTATCATAGATAGAAATAATTGGAATGAAACGCACTGAATTTCTTCACTAAAAGAGTAGAATAAAAGTTTAGTTACTGTTATAAAAAACATGGAATACGAAGTAATTCAAATAAACTATGCCGTTAACATATTAATTATGTTTCGATAATATACGTATAAATGTGGACGAAACGTTTTCCTACTGCTCAAAGACAAAGACAACACTGCAGTACAGAAATTAAATTTCACTATATCATTCAACTTAATGTAGGTCTGAATGTAATGAAATCTTTTAAGTTTTTCATCCACTACCCGAAATATGTGAATTTTCGTACATGTGATATAGAAATGGTTTAAATATATGCAATCAACCTAAGTAAACAGTATTAAAGTTTACTTTTGTTAGTACATAATCAATTTTTTAAGTCTTTTTTAGACTATATTTGGTTAATCTATTAATTGTTAATCTGCCCACGCCCCTACGTGCCATTTCATACCCCCTAATTTCCTCTGGATCTTTTACTGCCCCCCTGAAAGCCTCAAATGCCAACAAGGGGGATTTATCACCACGTTGAGAACATATATATTAGACCTTTAATGCTAGTTGAAATTAGACGAATTTTGAAGTAGGGTATTCCAAATTTAGAGAAAAATATGTAAGATTAAACATTTCAAGAAAATATTAAATTATTTCATACTGTGGTACGTGACCCCTTTAATTTATTGCGTAATATGGTAGAGTGAAGGATCACAGAGATATTTGCCCAAAAGGCATTTTGTTCTACATTAAATAAAATTAATAGAATTGCATTATTATATAATCGATACAATTCTCAGCATTTCACAGTTGAAAAGTTCTAGTCCAGAAATCAGATCATTCCAACCGTTACTCCATCGACTCCGATGCTCCGTCTTACACAAGTCTGCAATATTCATCTCCCTTGGTATTCGAGGTGCGGCTGCCTCCACAAGCTCTACCAAGCGTCTTCGAAGCAAAACAAGAGCGAAGTCATAATCAAGGTTGAAAGAGATCGAGAGTCCCTATAAACTTGCGAGACGGCCCTTTTATATCCCTGGGAAAGGGATAATTTTCACACCCCCAGTCACTTCTCCATGGGGCTTGTTACGGATTTGCACGTGGCTCTCATCACTTTAGTCCCAATCCATTACTGCTTGGAGACAATAGTGCGGCACGTCTGATCCCTACGCTACATATTGGACACCATCTGGAGGTCTGTCACTGAGGATGTGTTTTTGTCAAGAAAGGTCAACGTTCTCCTTCATTCAAGTTATTTGCGGCCCAGATGTGCGAGGGGAGCTTAACACAATGGATGTTCCTCATCGAATCTTTCTTTCTACAAGTATTATTGAAAATAATTTTACTAATGAACATATTTTTGAATATATATATATATATATATATATATATATATATATATATATGTGTGTGTGTGTATGTGTGTATAATGAATAATATATTCTATCATCATGCGTGTTTTTATGATGACCCATTTAAATCGGCACTATTTTTCGTAAGTCCGATATGTATCTAACTATCTTCGAAAGCACAACGACTTTTATGTTGACCCTATCTGAGAAATGCATATTGATCTCTCAACTGGCACTACATTATAAGATTTCAGCATTGCTCAAATACATTGATTACTTTGATTTACTTGATATTAAGATAACAAAATTTTTTGATGCTCAAAAATTTTACATATTTTTAATATCAATTAATGTCCCATGTTTCATTTGAGTTTTCAGATTTGGTTTAACGTTCAATCAAAATCGTAAATCAAAGTTTTTTCAAAAAAAAAAAAAATTTTAAATAAGTTTAAAACATTTAAAAAATTAAAATATATGTTTTACAGTAGCAGCTATTTCTTTATTTGAAATGTAAAATGGAAGATAATTGAATTATTTTATGTTACCATATTGCTTTAAAAACCTTTTGCTAATTTCTTTTAAAACGACGCCTTTGTGTGCATTTTATATGAATTTTTATATTTTCAAACAACAATATATCCTTTAATACAGATAAGACCACCATTCAATTGCTTTTTCTCAGTACTAAACACTATGATATGGAACTTCATTTTGATAAAAAAGTTCTATCTTGTACATTGGACACTGTTTATTTAGGCAATTATTTAGACTCTAATTAGCATGGAAGAAACATATTGATCCTACTGTCGAGAGCCATCTGCTGGAGAGCCACCTGGATCTTGTTTGGAATATTGGTAACTAATTTTCTACACAAAGTGACTTAAAAAGTGCTGCTCTTACTTCTATACATTGCAGATATCCTCTTTACAAATGCATCCATGCATACACATATAGTTCAGCTGAAGATGCTATTAAAAATGCTGGTGCTGAAGCCTATTGAAGTCCTTTCAATATTAGTTATCCTCTTGAAATGTATTGTGACAATTTTGATGGTGAGGTAACGGCAATATCTCTTGCGATCGGGAAATTGAATTCTGAACGCAATATTGTGTTTTTTATCGATTCCCAAGCTGTCATTTTGTCTCAAATAAAATCAAGATATATTGAAACGCACTAGTTCATTCCTGTAGAATGAAATTAATTGGAATTGGGAAGTCTAAAGAAAGCTTTGCTCTCTAGTGGATTCTCACCTATTGTAATATTTGTGGAAATGAGAAAGCAGATAGGCTTATTATAAAGCGGGATTTCTCAAGTCCCAACCTGACTCTCCTTTGCCTCTGCGTAGCATCAAAATAATCATTTACAGTAAACAGCAAATTAATAGAGCCTCGATGTAGGGTGATGCAGCTGCAGGTAAAAGGTGGAATATCTTTCTTAACAAAAGTGGAAGTGTCCCCAGTTCCCTGTCTCGATCTGTTGGAGTTGCGTGCTTTCGTTTACTTACTGGACATGGTTATTTGCAGAAACATTTACATTGCATTGGAGTAAAGTATTCGACTTGTTGCACTCTGTGCCAACCGGGTGAAATGGATGGTGGCCACCTCAGACACTTATGTATTGTTTAAAACTGTTTGTAGATAACTCTACAGAGACAAATTTTAATTCTTTTTATGCTTCGTCATTATTTCACTGGGCTGCTCTTCGACTAATGACAGATGCTGAAGATAAGCGTTGGATAAAAAAATATATTCGCCAATACAATGAATAAATATAAAAGTATTAAATAAATCAATGTAATATATATTTTGTGACCAGAATAATTCTATGTATATACATAAAATGTTAACATAGTTTGTCTGTGCATATACAGACGTCTTGAATTCTTACAAAATTTTTACTATACGTATAGAGAACATTTAAAGAAATTTGATTAAATCAAATATTTTTAATGCAGCAGGTTTAGTGAAACAAAGCATATTCTTTCTGAAAAAAATAATAATTGTACTGTCATTTAGAATATTTTCTTCTTAAGGGACATTCCATAAAATACAACAGTTTTATTCAAAATGATAAACTAAAACAGCCTCAGTATAATTTTGTTTCATTTCTTTATTTAGTAACGGGGATCGAATACATCTTTCGTTATTCTCAGCTAAGTAAGTAACTTTTTGCACATTTTTATAAACAGAATAAAGTATTCTGCTGATGTGATGGCTTGCTTCACTAGTAGTTAATAAATTATTTACAAAATATACTTCCAACCCAGCGTTCTTATTTTATGTAAGTAATCATCTAACCTAGAAACAGTTTCTCTCACTATCTTTCCTGTAGGAAAAAACAACTATTTCTATAAAAAGGGAGATATGTTTCATTTTTTTTCTATCGAGGAATGTTTTTTCTTTCCTGAATGAACAACCGATAAAACAACTTCTGGGAAAAATAAATGAGACTCACATTTATCTTCTGTGAATAACAATGGGAAAGAGTTTTTTTAAAAGCATATATATATATATATATATATATATATATATATATATGGGTATAATATTTTTAAATAAACGATGCTATATCAAAATTTCAAATCAATACAAATTGACAAATTTTTACAAAGAAAATATGAAATTTTACTCTTACAATATTACACATAATTTATTTATTTACATTGCACACTTACAATCAACTATTGAACTATTTTAATTTTTTTATTATTTGCTTAATTATTTTACCAGAAACTTTCCTGACGAATGTATCGGACTGCTATAAATATCTATTGATGTTAAAGAATAAGCAATCGCGCATGAAAATCTACAAAAAAAAAAAGAAAGAAGAATAATAACAATAATTATTCTCATGAAAAGGGATATAAAGGAGCTTAGAGAAAAACATTCCGAAGAATATAACTTTATTCCTAATTTGAATTTTTAGTTTGAGATATTAATAATTATTTGTGTGCATTGGGTATTATTGTGAAGCATGGGGGAAACATTGAAAGGAGTTTTTAATCTAGGTCAAAAAGAGGAATTACTGCCATATACTTGTCAAATTGGTACTCCAGAAGCGAAATAAAGTAGCATTAAAGCTTATAAATACATTCAGCTTTAACTGACTATTTTTCCAAATATGTTAGTTTATATTTAACGAAAAACGCATCATGGAAAGAAGTTATATTTAGACTTAGAATGCAGAAAATTAAATTTGGAAATCCATTGAAACTAGTTTCTTACTGTAGTACTATCTCTGCGCCATAATAATTTTAATAATATTGTTTTAAACAAAAATATACATCAACGTTTTGTCATACGTAAGTCTTCCGTGTAATAATGGTAATTCTGAACTATTACATGAAATTAATTGTTTCCCTTTCTTTCGGAAATTCCCGTGAAACTCCTCACATTTATGAAAGGTATGTAAATACACTTCAAAACAAAATCCTACTATTGAAGTAGCAAAGGTATTTAAACTTCCTGAATTATCATGGTACCTGAGAGAATGCGAAGTGTTCTAATATGTTGGCAGAAGTAATTTAAATTAAACTTCAAACTGATTTAAGAAGAAAAAAACATCAAAATGAACTACGAAAAGATGCTAAAAAGCAAATACTTATAATTTAGGAGTTGAGTGTGAATGCGTGCTTACAAGGACTAATTGGTACAGTTTAAGGAAATTAATTGAAATTAAAGGCAGTTGAACCTATTTAGTTTTTAAGAGTATGAAAAATATTCAAATGTTACACAATACTCGGTTTATTTTATTTAAATATCATAAGTAAATTAAAATGCCATGCTAATTCAATACGCTGTGCTGTTCTAATTTTAACTATTCTTCCCTGAGGGCTCTGTCCACCAAAATTACGGTGGTCATGAAAGCCTAGTGTTTACGGCTATGGACTCATAGCCGGAGTTTCGCGGTTTCGAATGGTGGTGCCACTGAAGCTCCGCCGTGTATAGAAATCGATGCATGTTAATCAATTTTCTCCCTGATGGTGTGGTGTGGTAGTTAAAAGAGGGAGATTCTATATCGGTTGTCGTCCTCGATCTTAGTTCAAAATTATGATGTCCGTTATCAATAACCTCTTGTTGTTTTATATTGTGATGTTTATATAACTCTTTCACTTTTTTATGATTCAAAATGTCACAGATATACAATTTTTTCCTTCAACGTGTACGTGGATAGCTCATTTATCATTATGATATAGGACAACAAATTGTAAAACGAAGTTTATACCAGAAAAAAAGTGTAAAAATGAGTAGAATAAAATTTACTGCTCTCTATAGGATAGCGAATCCAGAATACTTTTATATCGGAAAAAAATATTACTAACTCCGGTTTTATTTTTAACACTAAGCAAAGTCAGCCTGAATGTGAATATAAAAAAATATTATACAACGAGTTTGGAAGGCAATAACAAAAGAAGCACAAGATGAAAATAGAGACATTGGTGTTTCAGAAACAATGTTGCCTTTGGAGTGATGGGTGTCATTTTATTGTTTCTTACTCTTGCTTTTATTTATTTTTTTCTTTTCAGGATTATTTTTCTCTAGATAGAAAAGTAAACATAAATACTGTGGTCATCTTGAAGATCTCTGATAATTCAAACTCTAAAATGATGGTGACTCTTTATTCTAAGATGAATGATATCTATTATTTGCAAATCCCCAGGGAATGTTTTTGAAAGTACTGAGCAAGGTTCTGGCATTTTGCGCCATATGAGTAAATGCTTACCTGAGAATGAAGTGAAATAGCTTAAGAAATAAGTTGCAAAACTGAGACATAAAATAACAAAACTGTGGTATAGGCAAAATTTACCTTTCAGTTTGTAAATATACTTGTGAGTTAGAAATTAAATGTTGTAAACATACATCTAATTTTGATCCCAATACTTGTGAAAGCACCTATATTAATATACATTAAAATAAATGATATTTTTAATGAGCATACATTAGTGTTGCGATGCTCAACACATCGCAACGTATCGATATCTAGTCTTAAAATTTAAAGCTCTCTTCAGCAACCACCTAATTGACAGTGGCTTTATATGGAATTAATTTTGAATTATTTGAAATAATTTTCTACTCTCTAAATTTAAAGATATACAGAAGTTTTTGCTATCAAACCCCTAATCATAATGATTTGAAAGTTTGGCGTATTTTTCGAATATGTGACCTTCCGCTCTGCCATGAAATGTTTTCTATATATATTTAAATCGAGTTTATTATCTTGAAAATAAAGTAAATCTCACTTTGAGAATTCTTAAACAAGAATTCGCGTCTTTCATTTGTGATATTCTTGTGCACTTTTGAGACGTATTTTAATTAAAATATCAAAAATTATTAAGTAAACTTATAGGATTATTCAATGCAAGTATCCAATGATATTAAAATAAAAAAATACCCAATTTGGAATGCAAATATATCCATGTTTTGAATATAAATTTCCTTCAAATTTTCTTCCAAATGAAAGTGTTTTATAAAGTATCAAAACTTTTCAGAAACTATATAAGTAATATCAATTTTAAACATATATATAAAAAAAGTGGTAAAGACGACATTTAAATCTTAAGAGGCTACTTTACTCGTTAAATTACGTTTGAAAGCAGCTGTTAGTTTAATCCGAAAGGATTAATGAAGTTGGAAAACATTAAAATATATTTAAAAGTAGGCAGTAACATGATTTTAAATAGTATTTGCAGTAGGCTTAGGATATAATGATTTCTTAATTGAGAAAATCTTCCATTCTTGTGTGTAAAATCTTATGCATAATGCTTCCTTCAAATGGATTTAAAATAGCGATTAACCTAATTAGGATTTTTCCAGTTTTACACAAAGTAACACTGTGGAATTTATTAATTAGCTTGTGTAACTTTTAATTAGTAACTTTGTTTATACATACTAGTGATGCTAGAAATAAAATATTTATTTTAAATTTCAGATTTAACCAAATGTGCTTATTTCATTCAACTTTATGTCTCAGTAAAATGAGAGTTATTATATACTTACTATATATAAGAATTATGTTTCTTGACGAACGTAAAAGCTTAGAAGTAAATTTTAAAGTTTAATTTTACTTTATGATATTATGGATGTTTTCCTTTACAGTAACAAATGGTGTTTTTTGTGACATTAAGTTGTAATTCTTCAACTGCAAGTCTTATTCAACGAAAACACAGACATATACACACAACTCTTATTTTCGCATGGTCTTTTTATCCACGTTTTCGAAATAACACGGTACAACAATATGCTTTTTTACAACAAACTTTTTATTCTGCCAAGAATCCAAAACCTTTTTTTTTTTCGTGAGCTTTTAAATGCTTCTATTACAGCGTCATACCACATCGTTGATTTAGCCCAGTAATTCTCAAAGTGTTCTATATAGACCCCCAGGGGTCTATGACTATCTGCAAGGGATCCACGACAGCGAAAAATTATTTAAGGATCCATGAGGTGTAAATGGGGTCTACGTTAGTGGCTCTCACTAAACCTGATGGTGACTAATATTAAAAGGAAATTTAATCAAGTGGAAACTAGACTTACCTATTTAACAGAATTATTTACTAAATTTAATGAGATTTATTTGAAGTTACAGGGCGACAGCATAAATTTTATTAATACAAGGACCACATTTCAGCCTTTCTTGCCAGAATTAAGTTAAAGGAGTATAATTTTTTACATCGACAATATTTAAATGCCCTAATTTTAGATTTTGAAACTAGGTTTGAGAATGTTTTGACTATCGTAGTACCACAGCAGGCAATGAACTCATATGGTCACTTTGGAAAAAAAAATGTCAGGTTACATGAATTAAACACTAAAGATATGCACTAACAAACACCTTAAAGCAAATTTTAGAAACAATGTCAACAAATTTGGCTTTAAAAAGATATACCTGTTATTTATTCCATATTTGGAATATATTGAGAAAGTTTTTAATTATTTTTCCGATGGAGTTTCAGTGCGCTTGCCAATCTTCAAAACAAAAAAGAAAGAAGAAAATACTTGATACTATTAACCGAGGAGATATTTAAGGTAAAAACATGATAAGATTGATGCCAAATGTTGAAAATTTGTTATTGCATCCCTAGATTCATCCCTGCCACCAAACGCATTTGTTTGTTGCTCGGTTATTTTATGCTTTAATTAAATTTTAATTTAATGAAATAAGTAACTAATTTAATTAACTAACATGCGTTTTCTTGAGTTTTAAACACTCTATACTTCACTACAGTTAAAATTTTGAAATTTTTAAAAAAGAAATAGCTCTATACATGCTGTCAAAAACACATTTAAGTTGATAAATTTGCACAAGTTTAATATTAGTAAAGTAGGGGTTCTACCCTGAACTGAAAAACCTGTCAAGGTGTCTATGAGGCAAAACAGTTTGGTAACCTCTAATTCAGCCAATTGATGAGGGTAAATAGCAACATTGAAATATGATACTACATAAAGCAAACGTTTAAATACATTTTAAACTCAGTGGAAGAAAGGAATTTGTCTGCTGTGAAAGCCTGAAGTAAGTTTACTGTGATGGATTGTATTACTCGCCATTCTTTTGCCGTCAAACAGTTACGCCAATGAACCTTACTAAATGTTGTTGGAAAAATCTTGCCTGAATACATCAAAAACAGAAGTTTCGATATAAAGAAATAAGCTGTGTGTTCTTAAATTATAACTCTGTCAAATTCAGTTGGTGACAAAGTTTTTAACAACATGCAAGCGGATGACTTGATAGTATTTATGACAGTTTATGATTATAGAGAACAGGATAATTACGAATTTCGAAGGTAAAAATAAGTTTTTAATAGTTGATTTAATTCACGAGGCCTTCAAATTTGCTAAAAGTATGGAGCACTTCTTACTCATGATTCTGACATAGATCATGCAATAAAATTCCAACATAATCTTAAGTTTTATACACCAGGAAGTCAAGAATTATATAAGCAAATTATGAAACAAAAAAAAAAAACAAAAAACTAATTTGTAACAAAAAAGAAAAAAATCTACAGATGCCGTTAAACGAAATTCTTCATTTGAATCTAAGCCGACAGTTGTGCTAAACGCAACTGATGATAGTATTTTTGATCCATTTCGTAATAAACGTGCACGCTTGTTTTCAAGTAGAGGTGAATAGTTTTTAGTTAGTAGTTTTATTCCTAATTTCAGAATTTTAATTTTAATTGTAGACTTAATTTAATTCTTTGTAATAAAAAGGAATTATATTTGTATTATAAATATGTAACATGGATTTCAGTATTACTTTTTTGGCACGGTTTTTTGAGAAATGTATTTACTGTGTAAAAAAAAAAGAGTTGTTTGTAGCATAAAAATGATAGCAAATAGCCATGCATAAAATTATTTCCATCAACTATAATCATTTTCATTACAGTAGGACTTTTATGATCATGTATCATTAATTATTTAAAATAATGTTTCATTAAAAAGCTGTCATGTATATACAGTGGTGGCAAAAATTCATGAACACACTTGTTTTTTTTTTGCTTAATTTTTGACTTAATATTTCATTTTGTACTTATCGCACTTTCGTAACTATTTTTATTGACTCTAGTAGATTTGTTCCTGCTGATTTCAGATCTGTTTGTATATTTTATGTAAGTTAAATAGTTTTATCCATGTTTTAGAAAAATAATGAGAAGAGAGGAACAAGGTTTTGTAGTGCAATAAGTAATTGTTTTTTTGACCAATAAAATACTCCATTATTCCAACCAAATAGAGAGCCTTTGTAATAACAGGTTGAAAGCACAATAATGCTTTAATCCAGCATGCTTTAGTGCATTTAAAGCATATCTGTGGTCAAGTTTGAAGTGTTTGGGTAGATAAAATTGGAGTTATAGATAATTTTTTTGTCTGCCTTATAATAAAATATAAAAAAATAACATTTTTGAAAGAAGAATGTTATTCTATGCTTCAAATTGTTGCTGATGTACCATGTGGTCTTTTTACTCTCGTGGAAATGTTAAAAAAATATTCTGAATTACGATTCTAGTACGAACAGGAAAAAATCTGGACTACCTTAGAAAAACAACTTTACGCGAAAAGAGGGTATTGCGCAAGATTTCACTTTAAATAAATGTCTTAAATCATCACAAATTTTGAAATAATGGATTTCGGCATCGAATATGAATGTGTACTCCTGAATTATGAGTGAGTGAGTAAGTGAATATTAACGTCCCACTGTTCAGCTACACGAGGGCTTTTGGGGACGGTCCGCGTAATTTTGAACCATGGTCAAGTGACGCGGACGACACCTGAGCTGGCACCCCCTCTCCTAACTACCACACCACACCAACGGGCCTGAATTATCAGAGGAAAGCTGCTAAAAGTTCAAGGCTTCAAATCTCACACAAAATAATTACTCATAAAGACGGATTCGTTCTCTGTACCTTCCGTTCCGAAAGCACACACCCTACCTCTAAGCCAAAATAAAGAAAAAAACTTCAAAAAAATGCAAGTTAATTGCAGTTTTAATATTTGTTTCTACCATGCTGTCATGAAAGAACTTCTTGTGAAATTAGCGTATTCAGTGACTAAAAGATGTAAAGCCGTAATAAAAGCAAACAATGCCACATTAAATATGGATTTTAAAACATGTAACTTTCAAAGGCCATATTAAAAGTACCGTGTTTGTGAATTTTTGTGTTATTCTACTAGGCATTATACGTTTTTCCTATATTGTGTTTTTTTGCACACACTGAACAATCCCGTATTCAGGCACCTATATTGTTAAAATACTTGAGGGATTATAAAACTAGAGACAGATTTGAAATGAACTTTAAAAATTCATTGAAATCAATAACAATATTTAAAATAGTACAATAATTTCATAAAGAAAAATTGGACAAAAAGAATTAGAGTAATCAAGATTTTTTGCCACCACTGAATGTACTTTACATATCTATAAATATAAAAATACTGTATTAATCAAATTTTAATTGTCTCGGTTATATAATAGACTTAGACTTACTAACTAAGAGTGGATGTTCTAACGTAGTTTCAAGGATAGGCAATATTTCTTTCTGCGCCTAGTGGCTGAATGGTAGCGTATCACTCCGTGTTTGGGCAATCAGGTACATCTGCTCATGGATCTCAATACCCAATGTTGGAAAATTGAGATAGGGACAGAAGGCTTTAGCCCCCATGGGCTGTGGCGTCACTCAGTTTAGTTTAGTTCAATATTTTTCTATCACCAACATTTCTTTTTGCTTATACTATACTAAGCTGAAAGGAAGATAAATTAGAATAAGAGTATATTAAGTTCCAAGTTTATCTCTATAAAAATATCTGGCAAATATATTTTCAAATGCGCAATTCTTTCTTTAGCTTTTCAGTGATATAGAAAAACGAACGCTGCTTAAAATACCAACTTAGTGAATCATATTATTGATGTATTTATTTTTTAAAAAAATAACACACAATAGAGAAGAGGATTTTGTCGTTGTTTCAAACTTGTAATATCACAATCATAAGATGCTGATAAATCCTGCAGGAATAAGATGATTTTTTTAAATCCATTTGATTTAAACCTTCTAAAGAGTATCGATTTTATTATAAAAAATAAGCCCCCCTCCCCAAAAGACTGTAAGTGGATACCAAAATAAAGAACTTTCAAGGGAAATTCATCAGAACTTCTAATTTTGCGGTTTTGAAACTAAATTTTGTGTTCACTTTAGAAAACAAGACATGGAAATATTGTGTATAAATGTTTATTATTAAATACAATTGCAAGATCAGTCACTGAGTTTGAGACAAATAAGGAAACCATACTAAATAGATAGGAATAAAATATATAAGCAGTGATTTCCAACTATAGCTAAGTGCACCATTGAAACAAAATTGTTCAAGTCATTTTATAAACGCGCACTATCGATATTTGATCATACAAATTAAAACTATATGTTAAATTGTCAGCAAATAAAAAACACTCCGAGAATTTTAAAACATTGTAAATGCGATTAATGGATAAAATTAAAAAAAACAAGGGACCACATACACAAGGTTTAAGCTCAAAAGAGGTTTCAAGGATAAAGCAAGGGTGAACAGTACATACATTTTCATGTTTTTGTACAAAAGTACTTTTTAAGGTTTGGAAATTATCTTAAGTCAATATACACAAATATTATTTTCTAAAATGAAAATGGAAAAATATGAGCTATTTAAAAAATAATAACAATAACTGCTTAAATGTTTGTCATTTTATTTTTGTACACCTACTTCTAAGCAAATAAATGTAACGAAATGCATTAAAAATACATTTTATTGCAAACTTTTTTTTTCTAACTTAACTACATATTGATTTTTATTTTGTTTCCTTATATTATTTAAATATTTATATTAAAAACTTCTCTTTAACTGAATCTGAATGCTATTTTGTTAACAATAATATCATATAAAATTTATTTCATAGCTACAGAAGAAAAATTAATGATATATGAACAGAATTTATAAAACGAACATCACCCACACATGCGTTTTGAATATATTTAAGCGTTTCATATTTTCCTCAAGTTAAGTAAGTGACATCAAAACTAGAACTGTCAAAAACATAAGCAAAATAAATATGTTCTATTATATTAAGTCGAGCAAAAATAAAGCAGTAAATCTTCCACCTATGCAAAATAAATCAAAAACATATACCAAAGCAAGTTTTGGAACTACCATTTTTAAAAGAAAAAGTACACAGTACAAAATAAAATAGATTTATTTAAAATGTTAACCTCATGCATATTTTTCCATTGCTAATTTCTAGATAAGAAATCATTAAACAGAATTTACAAATATTAATTTATTATATCACATTAACTGGTGAACTGGAATGACTAATAAATGTTGTATTTTTCTTTGTAGAAACTTAAAAAAGTTCTTGAGTTAAAAATACAAAGTACGGCTTAAAATCTCAAATTATATTTTTGTAACTGTGTAATAACTTTCAGCTTATTTGATTTGAAACATCATTTCGTAAATTGAGTTTGGATTAAAATTATTTTTAGAAGCACGTAGAATTTTTCATTTCTCTCTGGTTCAAGTTTGAATTGGAGCTATTGTAGTTAGAAATATATATATTTTTAAAGCGTACAGAGATTAAGTGTTTCAAAAAAGCTATAGGGCTAATTAGAAGTAATATTTATTAGCAAATAATAATTTTAATCTTTACCTTATTCTACACGCACAAACGCATTGTTTTTGGGCAAACAAATATGTTTGGTAGATTTTCCACGAAATCAATAAAGTACAGTTTGTCTTTTACATGTCTTAAGGCAATCACAAGATGTTTCGAACTAAAACAAAAATGTAAATAATTTGGAAAAGTGTGTATATATATAAAGGGTATGTATTTAGGGAAATTAAAAGTTATTCTCTCTTTTCACACATTTTGTGGCAGTCATAAATTGTGAACTGATTTTAGTAGGTACCTAACTTGCTGAGAACAATATAATTCAGGGCATTTCATCCAGGAAGTGCATTTTTTAACCCCCCCCCCTTATCCAATTCACTAAAAACATCTTCCATATCCCCTTTCCCCTTAGTGGAGTTGTTTCCTGCCCCCCCCCCCTGCGTGTTCTTAAACTAGTCTTCGTTCATTTGTGGTGTTGATCAGTTGCACTTGTAACGCCATTTCTTGTAGCTCGAAAATTTTGAAATGAAAGTGCTTGAGCATCAAACAAAAAAATTAATTCTTCAGGAAGTGGATAAAGGCGTCAAGCAAAAGGATATTGCTTTAAAATTTGATATTCTTCCAAACAGCTTATGAATTATTATAAAAAATTGAGACAAAATACAAGATTATGATTCATCGAGTTTTTGTTCAAAATGTTTAAGATGTGTCTATGAAGATGTCGAGGAGGCAGTTTTGAAGAGGATGCACACAAAGCGAGATAAAAATATTCCGATCTCAGGAATATTTTTATAAAGAATCAGGGATATTTAAAAAAAAAAGAAAGCTCTTCAATTTTTGAAGGCATTGGGATACGACCAATTTCTATGTATCAATGGATTGCTAGAAAAATTTAAGAAAATATAAGAAAAAAATAAGCTTGAAAGAATTTTTGGTGCATTCCAAATATGTGAGGCATATTATAAAAAAAAGCCTTTTTTCAAACAAAAAAACTCCGACAAAATTAACAGATTTTATGAAAAATTAAATTTAAGGATGCATGTTGTAATGCATGCTTAGAATTTTTAGTTATAAAACAATGTATATTTTAAATTACTTGTATGCTTTAAATTAGAAAAAATCCTTAAAATATATTCATTACTTATACCATAAAATTATTTTCTAATATTGAAAATACTGTGTATTTATCGACATTCTTTTTTCTTGTTTTCTATGCAGTTTTTTTCATGGGTAAGATATATAAAATAAATAGATATTAATTTACAAAAAAGTTGTGAATATTTACTTTTTTAACTATATTGGGCTTATGAATTTAAAATTTGTTTTATGTTGTTTATAAAGGATATTGAATGATGAACTTCTAAATAACGACTTTTTCATATAACGAACTTTTTGGGGGAGATTTAGTGACTTCGTTAAATAGAGGTGTTACTGTATCTATCAATCTCTCTCTCTATATATATGTATATCTATCTATCTATCTATCTATATTTATATATATATATATATATATAATATAAATTAATGAAATCGTACTTTTATTTGTCAACTTCCCTTAATTTCACTTTCTGTGATTAGGAACATAATATACGAGTATTAACAAGTATCGGAAATTTCCGCCAACTGTTATAATTAATGACAGACGATATAAACGAACATGGAGAAATGGTTTGGAAAATTAATGATCATGGAGTTTCAATTACTATGCTCTCTATTTTTAATTTTGAGAGTCATTAAGCCTAAATATAACAAGAGATAACGATAATTATGAGAACAGTTTGCAACCAAAGTATAAATAGCAACGGTAAACGGAATATTTTTCCGGCAGAAATAACTTTAGATTTCATGACACGAAATTTGTAAAAGAAATATCATTAACCAGGCTACAAAAATGTATAATTAAATTAACGAAGCTATTTTCAGTTGAATAGGATATACATAATATTCAAGCTCTAATTGTTTTTTTCTGAAATAAATATTGATTGCTTGAAATGTGTTTTCAGAATATGTGCAGAAACAAAAATATATTTCTCTGATTTTCTTAAATAAATTTTCTTTTTTAGCAGGTGGGAGAATATTTCCGCGATAAATTAAGCAAATAAGTGAGAATTGCATTAGGATCATGTCTGTAAAATTAGGCAGAGAGTATTATTAGTAAGAAAAACATTAACCACAATTTCTAGTAATACATCGTCTAACATTAATTAGTGTCATCATAGAGAATTGAA
This sequence comes from Trichonephila clavata, assembly GCA_019973975.1. Taxonomy (NCBI): domain Eukaryota; kingdom Metazoa; phylum Arthropoda; class Arachnida; order Araneae; family Nephilidae; genus Trichonephila; species Trichonephila clavata. Next base: position 18,625 of record BMAO01026029.1, read on the forward strand.
ATTCGGTCGTTACCTTCAATTAACAAAGAAAAAACAATAAAACTATGAATTTAATTTCTGTTGTTGCTTGTGCCACCTGTCTGAAGTAGTCAGATCGAGGTCTACGAAATTCATCATGGCAACGGGTTAGAGATACGTCTGTCATTAGCCTAAGCTTTGAGCCCATGAAGGTGACAGCACGAATTTGGTCACAATAGATGGCGACACCATTCAGACCCACAGATCTAACGTTCTCTGTTTGTACTCGGCGAGTATTTGGTGGCATCTGGCCTCGAACCCAGGTCATCTGGTCTGGCGTCCAATGCTCTAACCACTAGGCTACCCACGATCATAAATTTACTTCTTCCAATGAGAATTATTTTTCTAGGAAAGTAAAATATAATGGAGATAATGTGCATTTCCTTTTCAAGGCTGAGCTTACTGCAAAAGCCTGAATTAAAAAATATTTGGTATTTTGTCTGGTTTCATATTTTCCTGTGAAATACATTCTTGATATTTTTCTTGTATTTAATGAAAAGTAATCAGATTGATATTTCAAGGGAAGGGTATTTTAATTAAGGTCTAGATCGCAATTTTTAAACAAAAACTTTTGTAACTATATTTTGGGAACAAAGAGAAATTTATTATATGCATTAATTGTCTACCTTAATTCACTTTTTTATGTAAGTAAACTTAATATTAGCAATAATAAAATTAATAATTTTTTTTCATATTTTGTTCAAATTCCTTAAAAGATTTTGAAATTATGCACCGTGGAAATAATTATTAGCATTTTTTACACATAGTTGTAAGTTAAGATAAAATATTTCCTTGCTTTTTACTTACAATATTATTTATATTTAAATAAAAAAAACTAGAAAAAATATTTAAAAAATTCAAACCGAAAAGAAGCTGTTACAATCGCAAAGATTAATTCAATCTCCCCAGCATCTTAGTTTGTGCAATTTAATCTAATTAGTTCAGATAATTAAAATCAAGATTTTAAACTATATTTCATTTGTATATTATTCTAGATAAAAACATGTAGGGGACTATTTTTCCTGAAGATGTTATGTATAAAAAAATTGCAAAAATGAGAAATGTACAAAAATACTTCAACATGTAGTTACCCTTTTTTTCTCAAAGGTTTCGTCTTTTTCTTGAAAGAAGCAATACAACTTTTTAGCAGTCTGAAATTCAAGATAAAAGTATCTCAGGAGACACAATACTTCGGAACTTGATTCCTTAAAGTGACGTTCCTAGATAGACATTTCGTCTGTTTTTACAAAAAGAAAAAAATCTCAAATAAAGAAACTCCGATGGAATTTTTTTCCAAACTCCTCTAGATTTACTTTAGAATTTTCCACTCAACGGAAAAGTTTTACTTTTGTTGTTATAGCTTGCACTTTTATTTTACTCTAAATAAATAAATAGATAAATAAAATGAAATCTCATTCTCATAGAGAGTTTTTTTAAAAATGCTTTTATTCGTTTATTTCAATTCTTTTCAGGATCAAAGTACAGAATGCATGTGCTTGTTGGAAAGAAAATTTTTTCCAGATTTAATACATCCCTACTACTGAAACAGAAATTTAGATCGGTAATTTCTATTGTAAAGATACGAAAAAAGACGGTATTGCAGTAATGTAATTTTTTTTTATTGAAAAAAATAGTATTTATTAACAAAACGTATTTAAAATTATTAATGCATCTACTTATATAGCATACGACAATGTATATATATATATATGTATATATATATACATATAGCAGTAAATAATTCAAAAGAAGACTAATAAATCCCAAGCATCCTAAGATCAGACCGGAAGAACCAAGAACATGGAACCATGACAAACCAAAAGAAATGTATCTAGAGGGGAAAACTATTATGATTTCTCGAGCTGTCACTGGTTTAGGACAGTGAAACAGGATTAAACATTGTTTTGTGAGATCTCAACCTTCTCCTGCAGCAGAAATTGTTTCTACATAATAGCTTCCAGTATAAACTAAGGCAAAAGCCTAAAACCCACAGTGGGTGAATATAACAGCTATAGAATAGAAATTGCAATATTAAATTACCATAGGAATCCGGAAGAAATAGACAAATATAAATATGTATAAACAAAAATATTTGCAAGAGAGGTTAATAATGAATATAACCATAATTAAAAATAATGTAAATGAGCAAAGAAACTCTAATCTTACCCGATGTATACAGATTCCACCAATGTACTGACTCACTGCATCAAAAAAACACAGCAATACTAAGAATAAAGGCGCCATCTATGTATATTTTTAGTAACTAAACTTAATATAAGCATATATTAAGAATATTATATACTATAGACTAAATATATTAAAAAATATAACAATAAAATTATATACTATAAAATAATAGAAATGAATACTTAAATAAAAATAATTAAATAGCTATAACTTTGATGACATATATTTATAAATAAAATTAGCTGGATAGTTATAGTCTAGGCAACTTTGAAAGAATTTTTTATAATTATTAATTCTCAATACTTCTTCAGATACTAAATCATTATTTCTTTTTATATAGTTTAGAATGATATTTCTAAAAATTGAAATGTGAAGGGTACTATTCCAATATGGCATTTTTATAACATTAAAATCAAAAGAGTCTCTTTTATCAAAATATTACTTTTTAGCATATCATTTTCAACTTTAATTCTAGATCAAGGAAATTGCTGACTCTATATTGCAATTGGTTTTTAATAGTTTCACACACAGGTAGGTTGGATAATAATCAAATATAGGAGTAAAGTCAACTTTATTACTGAAAATAATTAGATCATCGATGTATCTAAAAAAGTAACAAGAGTCTGTATCAAATTTTTCATTCTCGTAATAGTGTAAATAGATATTAGCCAGACTATTACTAGCTGGGCCACCCTGTGGCAGACCTTTAATTTGTTGATAATATGAGTCATTATGAAATAGTTAATTTTTCTTTCAAAGCAAATTGTATAATAATATTATATTTATCATAGTTTATCAATTTATTTAATGAATATTTAATATAAAGATTTCTAAGTACTTATAATCATATCCTCTATATCAATAGAGTTTGAATAAAGTCTTCAAAATCAAAAGCTATGCAAAGATTTAACACTCTTACCTTGCATATTCTCAACGATATCTTTACTATTCTTTACAATAATGGAGTTTGAGATATCGTCTAGAGTGTGTTGTATAACTTTTGCAACACCTTGCCTGGTTGTGTAATATAGGTATTAAAACCATTAGTAATAGTTCTGAATTTAATTGGACACTTATGAAATTTTGGTGTTAGAAAATATAAGGAATTTGATATTCTTTGTATATAAATCTAGTTTTTTATAAAAAGCTGAAATACGGTTACTGATTTCTCTATTGCTGCTATTAGATTTAATAAACGCATTATTGTTTTGAAACTGTTTGTTAAGTATAAAGTTATAAAACCATTTGCAAATGATTGCATAGTTGCCTGAACTTTATCTACATATACAATAATGAAATCTTTTTGA
>BMAO01026030.1:0-81114 GCA_019973975.1 Trichonephila clavata
ACACTATATGCTAGATCTGGCCTGGTACCACCATCAGATACATAAGGGCACCAACAGCTTGCCTATATGGAAAATCAGAGTTTTTGGTTTCAGACTTTTGCAATCTGCAATCCTTTAACATGGGTGTAGCCACAGGTTTGCATCCCTCAAAACCAAAACACTTAAGATCTTTCTGGCATATCCTTTTGACTGATCGTTATTGAGTTGTCTTTATGATGCTCAATTTCAAGACCTAGAAAACAAGAAACTCTCCTACTGAGATCTTGAATTTTGTTTTCAGCTCCTTGATGAACATTCAGAGTCCTGTTGGTTCAGTTGCAGCAATTATCCATCATCAACATACAACACTATTAACAATTTCTACCTTTCTTTCCCGAATATAAGGGCATGGATCCGCTTCACTTGCTTTAAAACCAAGATCTGTTAAAAATTGACCAAAACACGTGTTCCAACCGCGTGGTGATTGTTTTAAACCATACAGGCTGCGCTTGAGTTTACATACTCTTCCTGAACCATATTTGAAACCTTTTGGTTGTTGCATATATATGGTTTCCTCCAGATCTCCATAAAGGAATGCTGTTGATATATCAAACTGAGTCAAGTGCATCCTTTCTTCAGCTGCAATGCTTAAAACTGTCCTTATTGTTCCTAATTTGGCAACAGGACTGTATGTTTCACTGTAATCAATGCCTTGGCGTTGACTGAAACCTCTCGCAACAAGTCTGGCTTTATACTTGTTGATGCTGCCATCTGGATTTGTTTTGAGTCTATAAACCCACTTACAGGGTATCGCTTTAGCCCCAACTGGTAGGTCTGTTAGCTCCCAAGTATGATTTTCTCTTAATGAATTCATTTCACTTTCCATGGCTTTCTTCCAGTTTGTGCTATCCTTGGAGTTAACTGCTTCTTCATATGTTTCAGGATTATAGTCATCTAAATATGACTCTGCTTCCATAATATGATCCTCAAACCGTTTTGGTTTATGCAGAAGTGAGCGGTTCCTCAGCTGTCTATCTGATGTAGGTTCAGCATCTTCTTCACTATCACTCTCAGAATCACTTAAGTCTTCTTAGCTTTGTGTACTTTCTACAGGATTGTCTTCAATTTTTATGAGATGCTCTTCATACTTTCCCTGATTTGTATCTTCTTTTTTCCCATCTTCTAATTTCAATTCTGTATGGTCATCACACTTGCCTGCTTTTTCTTGAAATATTACATCTCTAGATAAAATTACTCTGTGTTCTTTCTTTAGCCAAATTCTGTATCGTTCATCTCCATCATATCCCACAAGGTACCCTTGGATGGCCTTCTTGTCCATTTTCCTTCGCTTCTGAGCTGGAACATGAGCATAGCATGGAGATCCTATTATGCGCAAGTGTTTTAACCGGGGTTTCTTTTTGAGCCAAAGCCCATATGGACTTACATTTTCTACTGACGACTTTCTTGTTCTGTTTAGTATATATATGGCAGAGTTAACTAACTCAGCCCAGATGGCTGCAGGGAAACTGATGTCAGGATTTGAGTATTTAAATGTTCTGGCCATTTCAATAGTGGTTCGCATTTCTCGTTCACTGGCTCCATTTTGTTCTGGGGTGTAAGGTGCTGTCAGCCTTTGAGTGATTCCATTTGAATCTAAAATTTGCCGAACAGCTTTGTTATCAAATTCTCCACCATTATCACAGAGGAATTCTTTCACAGAATATTCCAATGTCCTTGTATGTACAAGCATGTGCTCTAACACCTTCTTTACTTCTGACTTCTCTTTTACTAGGTAACCATAGCGAAACTTTGTAAAGCTGTCTTTGAATACAACCAGATACTTGTTCTTCTGAAATGACTCATCAAATGGTCCACAAACATCTGCTGAAATCAGTTCACCAGGCTCAGATGCTTTCTTCCTGGTGCCAAATGATGACCTGTGTACTTTGCCATAAATACAGGGCTCACATAATTCTTTATCTAGCTTGATGTGGATGCCTAGTTCCCTTTCAAGCATGTTTCGGATGTGACGTTTATCTTGGGGGCCCCATCTTTCATGATACAACTGTAGCAAGGAGCTATCTGCTACAACAGTATGAACTTCTGTCATTCCTTTGGGCAATATTGGTTCAAAATGTGCTTTGAATAAGGAACCATTCACACTGCGAGAACCATACAGCACCACATCACCATTGACTTTTAACCAACACTCTGTAGGAGTCGACACAAATTCACTGTTTTGATTTCTGTCTTGAGCGGCAAGTACAGAGAATAAATTTCTATTAATCTTTGGAACATACCAAACATCTTTCAGAAAAACTTCCTGGCATTTTCCATGAATAGTGGATTTACTTTTATTGTGCCTTTCCCAGAGCAACTAATGTTCATTTCCAGCAGCTTTAATGCACAAGGACTATTAAATTTTATGAAGTCAACAAAATATGTGTAGCAGTTTGTGACATGCCTAGTAGCTCCATTGTCAATCCAATATGATGCAGGGCTAGTCTCTGATGTACAGACTTCCTCAGATATAGACATTAATGCTATGTTAGCTGACACTGTATTTAATTGTGTATCACTCAATTTATTCTTTGGTGGTCTTCAATCCGAAATCCTTTTCTGCAGTCTTTTACCCAATGTCCTTTTCGCTTACAGTAATTGCAGCTATCTTCTTTTCTTGATTTGAACTTAAATTTGCTCTCTTGTCTGGGTCTTTCTTATTTTGTAGCTATTAGGGCTTCCTGGGCTTTTTTGCTACTGTCTTCCACTTTGGTAAAATTTCTTTCGAACATACACAGCTGCACTGTTAATTCTTCAAATGACTTCTTGTCATCTCCAGCTAACAACATCCAACTGGATTTAAAGGTTTCAAACTGATAAGGCAAAATATGTAATACTTTCCAAACTAGCATCAAATATGGCAACTTGCTGTCTTCTCTAGCCTCAAGTCCATTATTCAGTTCATTCCAAAGACTTCTTAGCTTTGCAATATGTGTTGAGACATCCTCTCCTGGAACTCAGCTGAATGCTAAAAACTCTGTACAAATTTTAGACAACTGATCTTTTGAAGTTGCTTCAAACTGCTGCTTTAATGATACGCATGCATCAAAGGCTGTTTCCTTGTCCATAATCTTCTGATACACAGCATCAGTGACAGTACTTGCGATCATTGATTTTGCATAACTATTTGCTTTTCAGTACAAATCGCAGCGTTCTTTATACTGTTTTCTTACAGATTCTTGAGCATCAGCATCTATGGATTCTGGTCTTTTCAGCTTGCCATCTATAATCTCGATCGCTCCTTCGTGGTAATCGAGTAGGTCTCGTATCTTCCGTTTCCACATCGGCCAATCTGTTTCTCCAGTCGAAGGCTTAATATGACGACTGAAATCCATACTTATTTCCTTTCTAGAAATTTAGATTTGCAGGTTTCTTAAATAATTTGAATTAATATTACTAGGCTAAACAACAACGGTCATCTTATGTTTCTTCCTCGATCTCTTCAAAAATGGCGGCGCGATCACGCTATCTTCCCGCCAAATTGCCGATCGGCGAAACTTTGCCGCGACTTGTTGCCTCCAAGAAAGTTCTCTCTGCCTGTTCTATCGTAAAAGACTCATAATCTTTGATACTTCAAGCACAGTTAAAGCTTGTGCTGGTACCCATAACCTGTTTAAGTTTTTATTATTTACGGAATTATCACAGACTTAAATTTACAACCTGCACACAAGGTGGCTAGAGCTAGAAGACTCATTACATAAGAAAAACTATAAATACAAATGAGAGATACAGGCGCCATCTATTGGCATAACAACAAAACCATGTTAACATTCATTATAAAGTCATTATCTTTAACAGGCAATACATGTTTATGGTTGCCGTTTATATTTCGCCTGGAAAGTCTATGAGACTGATACAACAATATTGGTTCGAAAAATTGATGATTTATACAAAAGAAGGTTCTGAAATAATCAAAAAAAGATTTGGCGAAAAATATAATGTACCTGTTGGGGAGAGGTCCCAGTGTTTTCCTCTCTCTCTCTCTCAGAAATCAGAAGGCGTTAGTAATAAACATCTTTATTTCTCTACTTTCTCTGTTGCTCGGAGAGAATGTCGGAACACTGTAATGGGCACCGTAATTTTCGCTCTCACTCGTGTGATCTCCCACTCACACTCTGAAAACTCATCTTTCGTTTTCTTAATACACTTAATCGCCTCCAGTAGGCGCCCCCTGCGCATGCTGGAACAGTACTGATGATTTTAAGTGGAGACTTCAATATTAACTTTGCAAATGATAAAAATGTGCCACTAATTGAATTTGTAAATGAAACATTTGTTAACGCCCCCGCTTCTTTTGATGATGTCATCGATAGGTGGCGCGCCTGTTCCCTTATATAGTGCATGTTTTGTAAATAAAATTCAGTGTGTGTGTGTGTTTTACAGTCTACTTGCTTGTGTTGTGAATTTCTGTGTCTAGTGCGTGCGTAAATATATGGTCCGTCGAGCCGGAGAGAAAGGTCGGTGACCTGTGGATTTAAGTGTGCTGAATTCGACTATGATAGATTTGAGGTAATGTGAGAATTGCGTTTATTAGTGTGGGCGGATTCATGTTTGTTAATTATTCGTATTGTGTTGTCGCAGGTTTTACTTGTCATTAATTGGTTTATGTGTAGAGTTTTAGTGTGAATTTATTGTTATTAATATTGCAGTGTATTGTGTTGTCTGCCTTTGAATTATTCCTTGTTTAATGGTTGCGTTTGTCATTGATTTTGGTTTACTTGGGTTCGAAATTTGAATGTGAAGTTGGGTTTTCTGTTTAGCTGTTTTGTGTAGTTTAATTTTTGTGAATAGTAATGGCTTTTAAATTAAACTATAAGAAGACTGAGCTCATAAGGTTGGCGGAGGAAATGGGTCTGGAGATTCCTGTTGAGGCTAAGGTGTTTCAACTGAAAAACCTAATTGAATCAAGTAATTTGTATAGGGACGATATTGACTTTGTACGTGAACTCATGTCAAATATTCAAGAAGAAAAGGGATATGAAATAGAATTGCAGAAATAAAAATTATCCCAATTTGAAAAAGAGCTTGTGCTTATAAATGCAAAGAAGGGTTTAGCAGATATATCCCAAGTTTCTGAAACAAAAGAATCGAGTTCCCTAACCGATAACTTAGAATGTCTAATTCGAAGTGTGAAAGTTTTGACAATTCCTGTCCCCGTTAAATCGGAATCGTATATATATATATATAACTTGTTTTTTCATTCTTTGGAAAGGGCATTCGAAAATAAATCTGTACCTAATAAATTAAAAGCAGATATTCTGTTAAATATTCTAGGAGAAAAAGTAAATAACTTGCTTACTTATGTTGATCAGGAGGACTTGCGCGATTATAAAAAAATAAAAGAATTGGTATTAAAAGAATTTCAGCCCACACCACAAGAGTGTCTTAATAATTTTAAAAGTGGTCAAAAACAACCATCAGAAAATTATGTTCAATTTGCTTCTCGTTTGTGTGCTTCCTTCGACTATTACTGTCAATTGCGCAAAGTAACAGATTTTAAATCTCTGTGTGATCTTATAGTTTCGGATAGACTTTTTGAGACTCTAGATCATGAATTAAAGATGCATATTGGAATTAAACAAGGTGAAGGCTTTTTCAAACCTAAGCAGCTTGGACGAGAGTACAACATTTATTTATCATCTTGAGGTGGGAAATCGAATGAATTGGTGAATAGAAATGCCGTGGGTGAATCAAAACGAGTGGTAGGAAATAAGTGGCAATTTCTAAAAGAAAACGTAAAGATAGGACACATGGTAGTTCTTATTGAGGACAATATGCCTCCATTTAAATTGCCATTGGGTAGGATTTTGGAACTTTATAAAGGTGATGATAATTTAGTTCGAGTTGTGAAAGTGAAGATTGAAAAAGGAGAATATAAGCGAGCTATTTCTCGAGTGTGTTTACTACCTGTGCCAACTTAAGATTGTATATTTCATGAGTTTCTGTGAATTTATATTAGCAAAGACTTTAGTGAATATATAGTTTTATTCTGTGTGTAAATTGATATTAATGCATTTTAATTTATAGTTCGTATATATGTATTGTGAAATTTGTTGCATGTATCCATGGCAACCGGGGGGGGGGAGAATGTTAACGCCCTGCCCTTTCTTTTGATGAAGTCATCGATAGGTGGCGTGCCTGTTCCTTTATATAAAATTGTAATACTTCCTGTAAATAAAATTCAGTGTTTGTGTGTTTTACAGTCTACTTGCTTGTGTTGTGAATTTCTGTGTCTAGTGCGTGCGTAAATAACATTTAATTTAAATATGTCCAATTATCGAAAACTCAGTGCTACACAATTTAAAACGACGATCGATCTGGTTTTTACGAGATTTTTAGATAATTTTGAATCGAACATTTTCCTTTCGTACTTTAGTTACCATAAACCTATTGTATCTTTTTTAGAACAAAATGAAATAATTGAAAGAACAAAAAGTCTAAGTATTGTTGAAATTAATGATGACAATGATGCAAACAATTAAAATAATGTTAAAAATCAAGTACATTGAAATTTAGGTAAATACAAATACTATCCATACAATGGTTGTATTTTTATTGTTATTTCAATTGAATTGTATTTATATTTTGTCATGTTCTTGTACAGCCCGTAATATATTTGAATAATAAAAAACTATATAAACAGGCATTTAGTTGTTGCTCGGAGTGTCATTAGATGTGAAAACCAGATTGATGTTGATAAAATTAATTCAAACATTATGAAATTTCAAAACTAAAAGTTCTACGTTTTCACTTCTATGGGCAGTTTCTATAATTGCCAATTTTTATTTAATGTACTTTGAATTGTTTCGTAACAAATACATCATTTGAAATTTACTTTAATGTATTATATTTGTGGCAGTTATTATTATGCTTCTTTCTTGCGTTTTGCTTCAAAGGCGGTCTTAAAAGTGAAGGTTTAATTTTACTGTAGATGTAGATAACCCTTACTTAAGTCATAAAAACTAAGGTAGAGACTTTTTTTAGCTCACCACATGTTCCCCACAAGGTAGCCTGCATCCTCTAACAGTTTATCTAATCCTGACTTTTAACCTTTTCCTCCCACTTCGCAGGAAGCAGATTCAGTTTAAAAATAATTACGTATTTGAAGGCTATAAAACATTCGTATCAAGTTAAATTTATATTTAAAAAAGTTCTTTTTTAAAATAGTGGTAGTTTGAAATGTAAGAGTTCATTGGACAATAAAATTTTGTTTTTGTGTAGCAAATATTTCATAGTTCATTTAATTTCTCTTAGAGGGTATGATTCCATTTTCAGATTACTTTTTATGAGTTGTTGTAGTTAACAAACAGTTTTCAAAGAAACTTATCTACAGCAGAAATATTAAAAACGCAGAATATACTATACGAAGGCGGGGTACATATTCTTTAGAAGAGCGCACCAGCACAAAGTGTTTTGCTTTTTTTGTGTATGTATAACCTGAAAAGAGAAAGAATCCATGCGCATTGACATCGAGGTGACAGAGCTTGATAGCAGAGTTCTTTCCTTTGGGGGGGGAAGGGGAGGTCGAACTTTGTGAAGGGACCCCAAAATAACCGGAACCGAACTGCTGGGCGCGCGCACATTCATTGTAGTTAGGAGTTGTGTTGTAAGGTGGTGTTAGTTGATTATTTGGATGCTCTGTAGTGCGCGTTCTTGTTTCAAACCTTTGGCGATTAAGGAGATGTTGATCACAAAGTTTGTGTAAGATTTTGCATTCTGTCCGACAGAGCCAGCTCTGATGATTATAGTTGCCTTTCTTTGTCAGAATCTGTTGGACCGTCAAAGTTATGTGGGCTGGTAAATGGCCCTGTGAAGCAGCCAGAGGGGATTAAATTAGTCGAAGGCCCCTGGCGGTAAAAGATATGAGGTCCATGGGCTCAAGAGTGGAAAAGCTAAAATAGGGAAAGAGTCCTTATACTTTAAATTCTAAAAATAAAATGTATTGCTAATAATAAAACAACAGCTGAGGAAAAATCTTAACTGTATTAAAAAAAAAATCTTACAAATTCATCAATTATTTTTGCTGTACCTGTTTTGTCCAAAACATCTTGTGCTCTAAAACAACAAAAAATTGCTGACACTTTTCTCATGATTACCTTTTTCATGTTCACACCTTTGATTACAATTCGCTGAGAATCGTGCTTCATGACACGTTCGTTTTCCCAGAAACTTCGTCAATATTTTTTTCGATGATCTTCATGAAATGCACGTTTGACTTTGGCAAGGTTCCCGTCAAATTTTTCCTGGCGAAAGACGCTCTGGGCTTGGTACGTCTTCAGTTGACATTTTGCCAGATTTGAAACGGAAAAACCGCTTGTAGGCCTGTGATTTTCCCAAAGCATCCCAACGGTCTTGGTTGCAGCTTTTCCGAACACAAAGCAAAATTTAATACACTCTGTGTTCCTTGGGGTCAGTCATATCACTAATGGCCCAAAGGGTTGAAACAGGAACGCACAGAACAGAGCACCACAAGTAATCCATGCAACTCACATTGAAGCCAGTTCACTAACGGTTGCAGAAGACCCCGAACTAACAGCACAACTCGTAATTACTAAGAATGTGCGAGCAACAGTTCGGATCCGGTTATTTTGGGGTCCCCTGCGTATACAGGTATATCAAAGAGTCCTCATTCGTTTTTTTTTTTTGAAATATCTAAATGTGGCGGCATCTAAAGTAACCCAGTAACTGTCTCCTGAGTTCTGTCTAGTGGTCATGTTACTGGCATACTACTCCAAAGGTCGCGAGTTCTAATCCTCCGATATTGGTGACCTTGGCTGAAAAGAAAAACGCAAAACTTCTAAAGTTTAATGGCGCCATCTACCCGCAAGAAGAGCAAGCAAAGTCGTTAAAACTCACTTGACGCAGCAAAGTCGTCGGACCCACTCCGCACAACAAAGTCGTCAGACTCACTTGACGCAATAGTAACAGCTCCCATGCTCGCCATAAAAACAAAATATCTCGTTCGTTTTTCTATCCACCCACTCACTGGTGGTGGACTACTGGGGCGGTATCTAATGTAAGCCAGTAACAGCCTCCGGACAGGAGTGATCACTTTTGTTTAGTGGTATGTAACGCGCTTACGAATCGGAAAATACCGAGATCTCAAACCTCCGATACTAAACAATAGACAGAGAAAAATAAATCTTTGATGTAACTAAAAGTGATAGATGAGCTTCTCTTTTTGTGAAATTTGGTAACTCACAATAGTTTATAATTCAAAGCTAATTAAATTATTTTGGTCTGGATATTAGGTATTTCGAACATTGAACAAGGCTTTTTTTTTGCTATTAAAAATGACAAGATGAATGCTCAGGGGTGTCAATTTGTTATAAAATATAATTTTAGTACTCGAAATAAAAATTTTAAAATCAATGAAGACACACTTTGCCGTCAGGATCGCAGTAAGCGATAACTTAGGACTATTTTGGATTCAGGATTGATGGCATGATCTTTTTCAATGGATTGCTTATATTTCTTTTTTTAAAAGGCACTGCATCTATAATCCCCAAAAATGGAGAGAGAGACTCCTCTATCTCTCTTAATGCATCTCAAATTTTAATGCTAATTTTTTATTACCTGTTTTTCCCATTGAAGTTTTGTTGTTAGAATGTATGAACATGATCCTTTCTAAAGTAGAGTTTATAACTTTACATGTTGATGAAACATTGAAATTCTTTAAACCTTTGCGATCTAATTTTAAAAAGCAGTGTTTATTTTGGATGAACTATAATAAACCAGATTTCCTCATGGAGAGAAAAACGGTTTGGCTCACACATGTCGCTAAAATCGGTTCAAGAATCCCAATTAATTTTGAAAAAAATCTTCCAGGAAAATTTCTTAGTTTTATTTGAAAACCCTAAGCAAATGATTGGATCGAAGAATATTTTTAGATTTATCATGGAAAAGTATTTTTATGATTTTGTTGGACGCAGATTCCCTCAGTAACTGCATTGCACCAGAAATTATAAAAAGAAAAAAGAAGGTGGAAAGCCACGCGATAGAAGTGAAACTTCTTTGACGATAGTGGCCGTAAATGCAGGAATAGATCTAATTATATTAAACTGCTGAGATAACTTTTATCAAATAAAATTCGAGCTTCCATTTACTGTAAGAATATATTTTTATTTAATTTTCTGCATCGTCATTTTCCAAAAAAACACAATAAGTATGTGGTATTCTTTTACGCATTACAAGAGTTATCTTAATGTTGACAGATCGCCAAGATGTGGCACAAACATGGCAAAATACCTGTTTACAGGGACATATTAACAAATAATCGAATTAAAATTTTTTTGCAGAGCTTGAATTTTTTTTAATGGGTTGGAATTCTGACTCTCTAAATGGGAACGACTACACACAGCATGCTAACAAACTTCGACCTAGATTTTGAGAGACAAAAGTGAATGTCGTCCAATGAGCGTGGTATACTCTCATGGATACATTTCACAATTTGCCGTTTAAATATGCATTTTACGTGATACGTAAATAAGTTAATGAGCTATATATAAGTGAAACATGCTATGGAAACGAATTCGATTTTCTCATCAAAAGCATTTGAAAAGTAAGAAAACGGCATCTTTTTAGAATGAAACACTGTAAACTTTATCCAAATGTGCAACTATTGTCAAAACTAACAGTCATTACTCAAAAAATCTCTATTTATTCTTTTTATACTCTTAAGAGAGAATTTTAAGTATGCTCCTTGAGCAATGTCCACCGATTCACATGCGAACTTAGCTGTGTTAAGCTTAAAAAGTGGAGGGGATGGAAATTGTGTATGCAGATCTTTAAAGGTTGGGAAACAGAATATTATTGCGTGAAATGCCTGCTTCAATAAAATGTCGGAATGAATTATTATTCCTACTGTTTCTTCGCTAGACTAAACTCGTTTTTCAATAAAAATTCTCAACACAAAATGAGATGGCAGATGCAGTAGCGTAAAGGAAAATATTAGGGCCCCACTGCAAAGTCAGGTTTTGCATCCCCCTAAAAAATTGCTTGAATACGTATATGGCGTTATCAAGTCTTGGTCCCCCTACAATCCTAGGCTCCTACATAATACGCATTGTACGTTGCGCCACTGTAGAGACTTCAAAACAAAACCTTATTACGTGGTCGCCATTATCTCTTTCTCCACACACTAGGATCCTCTCACGACAAAAATCATTTATTGTTTTGGAGAGGACACAGGACAATCATGTCTATAACATTGAACCCTTCCAAAAAATATTGTTAGAAATTTATTAATAATTTCGACACTGTGTGTATGGAAGAAATTATAAATCAATCCTTTAAAAACCAGACTCCTATTTTCAAATACTATATTCACATTAAAAGAAACTAGAACCATTTATAATTTACAAGAAAACGATCAAGAATTATCTTTTAAACTCTATGTCACGGATAGGAAAAGAGAGAGTTTGTAAAATACCTCATCAGCAACTGAAATACATAAGCAAAAGGTCTATCTACTAGTTGAATCTATGTTAAATGATTAATATATCTTATTTTGCTTAAATTCAACCCCCCCCCCACTTTTATATTCTTTTAATTCCATCTTTTCTCTTTTACACACACACACAATTTTGAACTGCATTCATTTCTTTTACTCTCAATCGGAAATCAACACCAATATCTCACTCCCAACATCCAATCAGAAAGCTGCATCTAAGAAGGCGAGGTTTTTCTCTGCCAGCCTACTACATTGGTTACTTCTTCCTGAAGCCACGCTTCCACCTCTAACTATCCAAGTCGACAACCAATGCCACCTCTCAGTTCTAGATAGGAGGTTGAGGGCTGCTAACGCAGCCCAGTTACCCGTGAAAACGTATAGTCAAAAAAGTTTATTTCCCTCGGAGATAAAACTCCTCTCTGCAAACTTGAATTTGTATAATTATATTACATGAGATTTAGTCCATTTAAAAACCATTTAGCGTTTACGCTAAAATCAAGAAATCCTACTGTTAAATGCCAGAACTTTGATCTCTCTCTCTCTCAATACTAACAAATCGCTCAATTTTTATGATTAAAATTTTTAACTCTCATGCCTATCGGTATTGATCTCATTTCGAAATATGATGCTAATACACCAGCATTGTAAAACTGCACAATGGCAAACGTGTATCATACTTTCTTTTATAATCAGAAATGAAATTTTACTGCCTCAGAGTTGCTAATATCATTTACTCCTCCAATTACTTTTGGTAGTAACTGTTTCCGTAAAAAATTTCTTCATTAGAGGAAAATTTATGTGTGTTGTTTCAATACACGCACGACTACTTATTTATGTATTTCATGCTAAAGATATTTATTTTTATTAAATTTCCTCTACTTACGTTTTATTTTTTTGTTAATTTATTTTGATGTAAGTGTCATAGATAACTTTTGTTATGAAATCTATTTGAGTTCATAACTTTTTGGAACATAATGTTTGTCGATACATTACAAGAGAATGGAAATTAGTAATAACAGCGTTCTAATCGACACACTCATACTAAATAGTAGCCAACACCTTTTCTTGATGTCGGCTCGACGCTTTCAATAGCCAAGTAATAATCCATACCAGAATTGGGACGTACGACTAAATAAGATGCGCGCGTATTCATTTAAGCCGTGAGTTAACAATTGTCTAGCAAAATTAGAAAGAATGGATGATCTATTAAACTATTATTTCGTCAACTATTATTTCTCATTGAACCTAAAAATAACAATTCCTCCTAGCATTACGCAGATGAGGAACAATGTGGATTTAAAATCATATATTTGCTTAAAAAAACACCTCATATGTTCTGAAACTCGTAATAAATAACACACCAATGTTAAAAGTTTTCAATCGGAATCTTATGGCAAGCTTCAGTACATTCTCTTGTCTTCGTTCCACAAGTGCTTTATTTAAGAAATAAATAAAACCTAACAGTAAAAAACAGCTTCCTCTCTCTCAGTATCAGGAACAATAAATGTACTACACGCTTCTACCAAAACTATTACCTTACACTTCTGCTCATCCGTAGGATGAGTTTCTGGAAGAATGCAGTGAAATTTGATATGGAAGAAGTGCGACAATTTTTTTTTTTTTTTATATATATAAAAAATTGAATACACCAAAAAGTGGTACTTAAAATGGTGAAATTGGCCACTGGTCCGCCAAATTTTGAAAAATCGCTAATTTGGCGCGTTTTCGCGTGTTGTGTTTTGCTGTAGCAACCCTACCACAACACAATCTGACTTCCTCACTAATACAAAAAAAATCATTTATCGATTTGGCGAGAAGACACTTGGCAATATAAGTGGAAGATTCGACAATTCAACCTATAATTTTCTTTGGCAGCAATTGTAAATCATTAAAACTTCTCATAGGAGTTGAAATACATAAATTTGCTGTTTCAATATATTTTTAGGCTGTTAGACTATGGCGAATTCGTAAGTTATTAAAAATAATTCTTTATTTTCTTTCATTGTTAATAGCCAGTGAACGAGAGTACAGCGCCATCATTATAGTGGTGGCAACATCTCGAGTTACTAATGGCTAAATTTTAAAGTGCACTCCAAAGAAACCATATCGATTGCCGGATTTTTGATCATCAACCATACAATTTTATAACTTTACTGTATAATATTATTATAGAAAATAATTTTTATGAATAAAAGGAAAAAAACGTTTCTATAAAATTTTTTGATTCAATTTTCTTTTGACCGCTATTATTGATTGTTTTGCGTGTAAGTTAGGAAATACATTTATAATACATACTAAATTTGATTTCTTGCGGTACTATTCTGCCCTTTGTTGTACTAAAAATGTAAATATAATGCTTCGCAACTGCAAACGTCATAATAATATATTAATGCTCAGCTTAAATTAATATTCTCTCAATTATTGTGTTGTTATAGAATTGACATAACTGATTTCTGGAAGGGGAGGGGGGAGGCAAGTTGTTCATTAGAGTCGCACTCCAAAGCAAGAGGACTACTGGTGATCTCGTAATTTTGAACCAGCTTAGCCCCCCCCCCTTGATTTATTTGGGATTCATTGTTTATTCCTAATTCTTCAAAACTGAAAGTTTTGCTGACGAGGAAGGAAGTTTTGAAACCTCATGCCACTTTAAAAAAAATCAGAACAAAAGAAATTAATATGTCTAGATCAGCGATACTAAGCCTGCAGCCCACCAGGCCTTTTTTAAGTGGTCCGATCATGGCCCACTGATCTGAGAAATTCATTTATTTATGAAAATTTGGTGGGAAAATCTTTGTTAAAAAGTCAAATGTGTCAATTTTGCTTTTTGCTGTCGATGTCGCATGGGGGCGAATTGAAATTTTTTTTTTATTAGTGATAATAGACAACAGTAGAGTAGCGACCATTTTATGAGTGGAACTAATTTTTAGCAATCTTTCATTTCTTGCAAGCGAAAAACATTCGAAAGAAATAGATTGTTTCAAGACGATTGGGAAGTTGACTAATTTGTACTGAAAAACATGCATGGTTCAGTAATGTTTGATTTGTCATCAAAGTGCGTGTAAAAAAATACCAATAAACAGGAATCGTTCAATGACAATTTTCCTCGATCTCTTTGAAGAGATGATATAAATAGGCTTTCTTGAATAATCTTTACAAAAGTAAAAAAGTGTTTTGTCTGTGGTAATGTCACAGCGACAACAAAGTCACCCTATGAAATTTGTTATATCATTGGTAACCATATGAAACCGTTTACTGAAGCAGAAATTGTGAGAGTGATTTTGAAATGCTTCCATTTTAGAAAAATTCAATCACAAAAATTAAAGAATATAAAAAATTTCAATTAAAAAAAAGCAAAATAAGAGTTTTTACATTTTAATCAATTTCCACATTTTAAATTTTAATCAATTTCCACATTTTAAATTTTATGTGTTATTTTGGTCTTAAAGCACTTCTCTACCCCCCCCCCCCTCCCTCCCATAAATCCTCATGTAGCAGCTGGCGAGAAATATGCATCATAGGTATGCGGCCTGACAGAAGAAATGTTGAATACCCCTGTTCTAGAGGATATAATACGACACCACCTTTTTAAATAGGAAATTATGTATATATCATATCAATACTCATCCAGAATAATTTACAATTTCCATGCAAGACAAACCAATTATCAGGTTGCTAAAACTTCAGATCCATATCCCTGCGGCGTAAATGGAAACGTATTTTCTGATGAATTTTTCTGTACTTTTAAGAAAATTCTGTAAGCGAGTAATCATAAAGCCAATAGCGACAGGAAAAATCCTAATGTTAAAGTAATTGAAATCACCAGGGGGCGCTGACATCGTGAATCATCGCTGCGAAGAACGTCTAGCGATGGTTGAAAATCTTTCGCCGTGCTACCATTTTCTGCGCTGGTAATGGACTATTTCTACTAAGTAAACAACAAAACATTGACCTACGTTACTTCCGGTGTAACGGGAAAATATTGAAATTCAACTGAGTTTTTTTCCAAGTTCTAATGCAAGTTTTCGAAACTTTTTTTGAACTATATGGATAGAAGATGATCTGTTGATTTCACATTCAGGATTTTATATATATTTATTTCAGTATATTTTCTAAAATACCTTGTTAATTTTTTTTTAGCTCACTTGGAGCAAGGGTGACACAAGTGCTTGCTTATCGCGTTTTTTGGCGACTATTGGAATATTCATATCAGAACATCTATTATCATAACTGTATTGGTCACTTTGATTTTTTGTTTCTTTATTGTTTATCAAATGAGAAGTAATGACAAATATTTCGGAAATTTTTTTTTGTTTGATAAATTTTATATTATTAAGAATATAATTAGATACACTGCATTTACTTTTTCTACGTATAAAACTTCATTTATTGTATTTTATTTTTCCCAATTTAACTAAAGCAAAAAATAATAATAATAATAATCTATCAAAAATACTTTCTATTTACATTTTGTTAATTTTTGGTTAGTTAACGATTAATTAATGTGTTTAAATTCCTGAATTGTATGCACTTATTACACCCTAATAGCTTTGTTATAATGAAAAGTGTTGATAAATACATAGAAATGCATTTAAGTATTTATATTTCTTTATCCTTACTCTACTGCTGAACTAGCTAATGTATTTGATTGCTGAATTGTTTGTCCACATCAAATCGAAATTCTTTCTTCTACTTAAAAAACTAACGCTTAAAATTTTTTCATTATTTCAATTTTGTTTAATTTTATGCCAATAAAGATTAATTATGCTAATTAAGATTAGCAGTAATTTGTTACAGTTTTTTAATCAGTATACTGAATTTATACTATGTATTGTATTTTATAAATTATATTTAATTTTCATGTTTAGAAAAATAACTATATTTATATGTTTAATATCTTCTATACAGGGCCGGATTTACGTATGGGCTTAATGGGCTGCAGCCCAGATAACAAACAGAAAAAGATGCTTACAATGAAAATAGTATTAAAATAATTAACCAGTAAAAAAATACATTTCAAAAATAAAATACCCGAAATACCATACCAACTTCATTTTTATTTTCGAGAGCAAGGGCAATTTACTTTTGTTCCTCCGCCCTTCCACCGAATAAGCGGAATTACTAATTAATAGACAGAGGCTCTATATCATAGGACGGTGCCGATGAGCATCGAACACTTATACAAACGTAGTGGCACTTTTCTGTAGCCATTTATTTCTGTGCAATAGAGGTGCAACCAGGTTTTGGGCTCCAAACCGGATCTTACAAAGTATTGAAAAACCATAACATAACATAGGCTTTGGGCCCCCTAGAACCTTGGGGCCCCCGCAATGCGGGGGTGTACGTTACGCCACTGAAATGAAAGGGAAAGGAACTTAGCCAAAGAAACGGAGAAACACAACAAGCAAATATTAATGACGAAATGCATGATCTCGATGACCAGCAGCCTCCTGAAAAAATATGTCGTTCAGACAGAAGACATCAGTAATGCCCGACCAAAACGCGCTTACAAAATGTTGGGTTTGAGTTTAAAAAATACGTTGACGTGGGTTCGTGGCCTAAATTGCTAAGTAATTTTATTGATTATATCCTTTCACATGAAATGAGTTATTTTCAAAATAAAAATCCAAAAAATATATATTTTGTTTCGGTAAGAGAAACACAAAGGACAAAATAGATCATTTTCGCGCGTGAATAATCATTTCATTAAAAAATTTAAAAATGGCCAAGTGCTTGAAAGATCTTGGCTATGTTATTCAACTAGTATTGATAGTGTTTTTTGTTTAACCTTCAAACTTTTTTCTGAAACAAATTCTCAATACACAATCGAATTTTCTGATTGGAAACACTTAACAAGTTGCTTAGACAATTATGAAAATTCTATTGAACATAAAAATTCAGTGTTAATTTGGTTGACACGAAAAGAAAATAAGTCTGTTTTACAAGGGGAGGGCATGACTAAAGAAATTCATCTGGGGACGAGACTTTGTGTATTAGCAGTACTCCTTTAGAACAGTGGTCTTTTTCAACTCACGGAACCCTAAGAATCTGAGAGTGCTTTCGTGGAACAACTAGAACTAGAAAGTGTTTTCGTGGAATCGCATTTCAAACACATACATCGAAGAATATGTCTCAAAGTAATATTTAAAGTAGATCAACATGTGACGGATCTATACGGTCTTTGACTAACCTCCTCTATTTTCCTTAAGTCAATTTATTTATTTCAACCAATCTTCACCGAGAGCAGGGCGTGATTTATGTAAATAAGATATATTATATAAGTTCGGTTTTCGCGAGTTAAGAAGTTAAGTGATAGGAAGAGTGAAGTTAAGTGAATTAAAGATCGAGACGTCGGCAAGAAGTTGTTGACAATCGTAGATAGCCGGTTATGTGTGGAGGTACGCGAGGAGAAGCGGATCGAATATTGTGAAAATTCTTATTACAGAGAGCATGGATTCTTCACCCATTCTTCCAGCCAGTAAAAAGGCAGAAGTCGTCACGAAGGAACAGCAGATGTAAAATATAAGGTCAGTGATTTAATTTGAGATATTGAGATTATTCGCACGGGGCGAAGCTGTAATTGTGCGCGTTTAAGCTTTTCTAGATTCAGTTGATATTCTGTTATTCCGCTAGTAGTTATTCCCTGCTTAGTTACTCCCCTCTTATTTGTTTTTCTTAAATTGATTAGTGTGTGTCTAAACGTATTTGCTGATAAGAATCAATAAATCTATTTGAATTGCAATTATGTCTTTTGATCATTTAAGTCCGGTTACACATCCTGCAGTATTTTCAGATATACAGGGAAGTAGAAGTGTAAGGGGTGGCTTTAAGTCACAACAAACATGTTACAGACACTTCATGTAAAAGCAATTAAAAAAGTATTTGCTTTTATTATTAAAAAGATTCTAATCTAATTTTGTTAATGTAATATACTCATGAATAATATTAATATGATTCAAGTGTCGCCTATCCATGCATTATATTTAGTAACTGAGATATATATATGCTTCCTTTTTTTTACATGAACTGTCGATGTCTAGGTCTGTTGTGATTAAGTGCAATTGCATTACTTATTCTGAATTTAATTTACTTTTATACTTTGTTTTCTTAGCCACTTACGTTGAGAAATACATTTCACTTAAACACAATATTCTGAATAGCATTAAAATGTTTATAGATGTGTGAGAAATTGCGTGTATTTTGTGAGAGAGAATTTGAAACCTAAAATTTAGAAGCTGTTTTTGCTTAAATTTAGATTTTAACATCAACTCTATTAACATATTGTTCGTTTTCCTTCATTAAAGGTGTAGTTTTCCACTTGTGCAAAAAGATGCATTTCCATTAGAAAACTATTTAGTTTTTCAAGACATTGTGCTAGCTAACGAGCATAAAATTATCTCGTGGAGCCCGAGGTGTCGTCCTCGTCACTTGACCATGGCTCAAAATTACGGGGTCTGTCACCAAAAGCCCTCGTGTAGCTGAATAATGCGGTGTTTATTTTCACTCACTGTGAAGGAAATAAGTTAATTATGTCATTAAAAAAGTTTATAATCAATGTAGATGAATCAGACAAAAAAAAAACCCTAAAGGAGTATCAAGACGCAGCGAAAAAATTAAGTCCTAGTGTAGAAATAGAATATAGTGATGTGAACAAAGACGGGTTATTTCAAAATTTGCAGATAAATCGACAGAAAAAGCTCTGTATGGGACAGAAAATTTTGAAAGGGACACGCTTATTATTGCGTTAGATAAGCTAATCCTTGATTTAAATAGAAGTCAAGTATACGCAGAATATATAGTAAAAAATTAAAATTTTGATGGATTTGCAAATCAAAGTAAGGAGAACGTCCACCTGAAGAGTGTACGCGCTATTATTGATTACTATTAAGGTGATATAGACCAACATTTAGTAAAGGAAGGTGTTCAACTCAAAACTTATCTAAAACAAACTGAGCTATCCTATACTTGTATTGATATGTTAAATTTAATTTCTAAAAAGAAACTTGTTGACATTTTTCCAAATCTGTTCCCATTTTAAAGATTTTTATAACGCTCCCTATTAGTAGTGAAGCGGATGTACATTCTCTAAAATGTTTTATATATATAGGGCAGTGATAAATACTAGACTTACTTATTTATGACTTCTTATATTAATACTAATCTCACTAAAAATGTGATGAGCAAATAAAAGAATTTGCAGCACAAAAGTGTAGAAAAGGTTTTTTTTTTTTTGTAAATAATGTTATTGTTTGTAAAGTATTTAAATTGTTTGAAATTTAAAAAAAAACCTTAAGTTTCATGTATTTTAAATTTTCTCCCACAAAAATCTTTCTTAGAAAAATGGCAACATTTTTAATTATTTGGGGGTCCCCCAGATATCGTTAGCCCAGGGCCCCCAGAGGTCACGGTCCGGCCCTGCTTCTATATATATAAAGGAGAAAAGCGACTGACTCACTCACTGACTGACTAATCACGATATCTCCGAAACTATTGAACCTACAGACTTGAAATTTGGTAGACATGTTCCTTTCATAAAATAGAGATCAGCTAAGAACGGATTTTGCGAAATTCGAACCGCAAGGGGCGTTACGAGGGGGTTAAGGGGTGTTATAAATAATTGTTTCCATTTTTACACTACTCAACGTACAATCTTGAAATTGGGAAAGCAGATTCCTTTCATAGAGTAGAGATTCACTACAAAATGGGTTTTGGGAAAATAGCCCCCAAAGTGGCGTTGCAGGGGAATAAGGGGCGTAAGAGATAAATATTTTTTTTTAAAAGTACTTGACCTACTGGCTTGAAAATTGGTAGGCATAGTTCTTTCATGGAGTTAATATATGCTACAAAATGGGTATTGTGAAAATTGACCCCCAAAGGGTGTTAAGGGAGATATAAATAATTATTCCGATCTCATAGTGTAGAGATGCGCCACAAAATGGGTTTCGTGAAAATAGATCCCCAAGTGGCGTTGAGGAGCTTAAGGGGCGTTATATATAATTACTTTTCCATTTTTAAACTCCTGGTAGCACAGTCTTTAAATATGATAAACAGAATCCTTTTATGGAGTAAAGATTCAATATATAATGTGTTTTGTGAAAATCAACCCCCCAGGTGGCGTTGCGGGGTCTCAAGGGGCTCTATAGATAATTATTTCCATTTTTAGTTTATTAGACTCACAGTCTTCAAATTTGGTAAGCAGATTCCTTTCATAGAGTAGAGATCCGCTACAAAATAGGTTTTGTGAAAACAAACCCCCCAAGGGACGTTGCGGGGGCTCAAGGGGGGTTATAGATAATTATTCCCATTTTTAAACTATTAGACGTACAGTCTTGAAATTTGGTAAGCATATTCCTTTCGTTGAGTACAGAACCGCTACAAAATGGGTCTCGCGATAATTAACCCCCAAGTTTCATTTCGGGGCATTAAGGGGCGTAATAGATAAATATTTCCGTTTTTAAACTATTCGATCTACCTGCTTGAAAATTGGTAGGCATGTTCCTTTCTTGGAATAGAGTTCCTCAAACAAAGAGTAAAACAAAAATCTACACCTAAGGATGGTTGTGAGAGGTAAAGGGGAGTTAAAGGAAATTAATCCTGTTTTAGAATTGTTAGACATGTGTACTTGAAATTTGTTAAGCATGTTCCTTTTGTTGAATAGGGATGCACTAAGAATGCATTTGACGGGAATCAACTCCTGGATGAGCAAGGGGTTACTGGGGCGTTTTGACAAAACATTTTTTTTCGAACTACAAGGAATATAATAATGGAATTTGGTTTACATTTTTCTTTTGTTGAATTGAAATCCGCTAAGAACGGTTTTTGAGAGAACGACTCTCAATGGAATTATGAGGAGGGGGTGGATATTGATAGTAAAAATTTTACCCTATTACATTTAGATTTGAAATTTGGCTTCCATGTTTATTTTATGGAGTAGAGATCCGCCTAAAATTTGTTTTGCGGAAATCCACTTTGTTATAGGGTTACGAAAGTGTAAACATCATTCTATACTCAATTTTAGAGAATATTAGATAATACAAATTAGTTCTGTCCTTTTTTTTATCAAGAGGCGAGAGTTACAGGTATAAGTATATATTTTCAGTAAAATAGAATTCTTAATGCTAGGACTTAGATATCAATATTTTATATATATAAACAGATATATTTATAAAACATCATTAAATACCCAGAGAAGCGGGAGGGTAGCTGCTAGTAATTTATATGATTTATAGATCATGTTGAGTTATCATATCACATTGGAAACAACATCAAAATCTAGATATGATGAAAAATCAACACAATAGAAATAAACTTCTTTATCTATTTGTTCAGAGAGCAACAAAACATGTTACTAGTGTATAAAAAAATATTGTTTTCAATCACTTTTAAAGACATTTATATGTACCTTGTGGAAAAAGAATGCACACATAGGCGGCGTAAGGCGTGGGTGGTGTGGGCCACTTCCCACGGTCTCGCGGTGCATAGGGCCTCGCACCTCAAAGCCGAAATAAATTAAACGATAAGTAAGGAAAATCCAAAAGTGCACGCCACAGGGTTTTTTTATAATTAATAAATTAGAAAATTCTCTATCTGTTTTTTGCCATAAGATATCGAAATATCGATATATCGACTTTTTAAAAAAGATATTCTATTTATTGGTGCATGAAAGCGCACGAATAAATAATTCGTGAAAATATTGTTTTCCATTTTCTTTCATTAAAAATTTCTCAACTTTGTCGTTTTCGTTGAAAGGGCGTTGTAATGTGGGCATCCGGACTGTGATACAGTCTTCAGCCCCATATCCTGTTGTCATTTTTGCTCATTCGTTCATATATTTATAGTCTAGCAACATTAGCTGGAGTTAAGCTGCTATCGCGGGAAGTCCCCGGACAGAGACAGGGCATAGCTTGGGAGTTCCCATCATTAGGAAGCTAATTAAAATATGGCATGGAGAAGCAGTCTCACTTTATGATTCTAAATCATATTATAAATTTTAAAAGTATTTAACATGAGAATAAATAATAGTGGTCCTGGGCATTTTTCATAATTTATCAATCATGTCAGGCTTAGACACTAAGAGAGATTAAGATAAAAGGAGAAAATGGGAAAAAAGAAAAGCGGAAAGAGTTGTATCCAATATGGTTTCAAGTTCATGTATGATGAAATTTCTCGGTCAGACTGAATCTGGCAGTACAGAATCAAATTAATCGGTTTTTTCGACTTCTCAACCACTTTTATGCGTATCCCAATCTCCGTTGAATTTGGAAGTTACTCCAGTGCACCGACTATTGATACCAAAATACGAAAATCGGAAATAGAAATAGGATCAAAAACTTACCAATCATAGTCTAACGCTGAGATTTCTGTGTTCACGTTGAGTAGCATAAGTCAAATCTAGAAGAGATTGAAATTACTTATTCGCCAAGGGATGCCAGTCACGTAGTGAAGCAAGCATTTTCCAGTTTTGACCCGGGATTTTGTATTCGATTACCATGACAGATGCTCACCGGTCATAGTTCAAAGCTGTCCCAAACACAGCAGTTAAATAATAGTGATGAATATTATCCTAACGATGATGATCATAAACACTTTTCCTATTTTCTTTTCTCAAGAAAACCTAATAATGGTGAAACTCAACGTCGTCGTTGTTTGGTTTATTCAAGTTCTAAATATAAAGTTTTCTGTTTTCCATGCAGACTATTTGGCAATTCACCAACTCAAATGGTACTGGAAAAATGCTGTGATTGGAAACACTTAAGTAGTATTTTACACAGACATGAGAATACTAAATAACATATGGCCTATATGTTCCAATGGATAACATTAGAGAAGAGAATAAAGCACAGAAAAAAATATTAGACCGAGAAAACAAAAGGCGAATTCTTGGATCTCAAAAACATTGGTACTATTTGTTTGAGAGAGATTAATTGATATAATAAATTTTTTAGCCTATCGTAATCTGACGTTTAGAGAGGTCACAAAGAATCTCTCAAAACAGACGAAGGCACTAATAATTCTGGAAACCATATACTTATTTAAATTGATATCTAAATATGATCCTACGTTTTGGGAACACATAAATCGCTTTGATAATAAATAACTTTCATACCTTTATCTACGCCACGATATTCAAAATGAATTGACCACAATCCTGTCAAACACAGTCACTATTGAAGTGATTGGTAGGATAAAAGAAGCAGAATATGATTCTTTTTTACTAGACTGCACTAGAGACTGTAGTAGAATTTAACAAATGTCGGTCATCTTAAGATATTGTAGTACATCAACTATAAGTACAGAAGAAAACTTGATCGGATTTCTTGCTGTCACTGAAACGACTGGAGAATAATTG
Source organism: Trichonephila clavata (assembly GCA_019973975.1). NCBI lineage: Eukaryota > Metazoa > Arthropoda > Arachnida > Araneae > Nephilidae > Trichonephila > Trichonephila clavata. The sequence continues at coordinate 23,838 of BMAO01026030.1, forward strand.
ACCAATGCAATTCTGGGAGAGCTAGAAAAAAAGGGCTTAGATATTCAGAACTGTCATGGACAAGGATACGACAATGGTGCAGATATGGTAAGCATAAATAGTGGAATTAAAACTCGAATATTAAATATAAATCCAGGGGCATTTTTCACACTTTGTGGTTGTCATAGCTGGAATCTGTAATTGGTAGACGCAGCTAATTCGTCAGTGGCAACAAACACATATTTTGGTTTTCTTCTTCAGATTTCTTTTGTTCCAGCAAACGATGGAAAATTATCAAAGATAAATTGAAGCTTAATATTAAGCCTTTATCAGAAACAAGGTGGGAAAGCAGAACCGAGGTGGTGAAGGCCGCATTATTACAATATGATGATTCTTCGAAAGCAAAGTCGAATTATATAGATTCTAGAAATTCAATTGCAGGGTGCATCTACCAGATGCTGAGTAACTTTGGTCAAAATAAGACTAGACGTCTTTCAAGAAAATTATTCGTTTATTCTACTGAGGACGGCACATTATGATACATAAAAATTAAACGTTCGGCTACCCCGAGAGTACAACCAGTTCAGAATATAATAGTCAGCTCGCAGACTGACGTCACAAACAACGCCTCCTGGCGGCACTTTTATTTCGCTTCATTTTACAACATACTCCCCCCTTGAGACTCGGAAAGCGTCTCAAGCGCATAACAAATTCTATTAAATAAATCCAAAGCACAGTATACAGTTCATCATGATTTAACACTGATCTACCCAAAGTACGCTTTAACAATTCTTTTACAGTGCGGACCAGCCTTTCCCACCAGCCTCCCAACCAAGCCGCAGTAGGTGGGATAAATTTCCATAATATTTTTGGAGTTCTTGTTTCTTCCACTATTTTACTCCAATTCAATTTTGATAGATCATTAAAGGCACCTCGAAAGTTAGTTCCGTTATCGCAATAGATTGTTCGTGGCCGACTACGCCTAGCAATAAAGCATCTAAGGGCCAAAAGAAAAGCATCAGAAGTTAGGGAATTAACAAGTTCAATATGAATAGCATGGTATACCGCGCAAGTAAACAAAATTGTCCACACTTTTCTTCCATCTTTCAAAAATAAAGGCCCCGCCAAATCTATTCTTATAATTTCAAAAGGCGCACAGTCTGTTACACGGTCTGGTGGTCAATTATACAGAACATTTTTTATAGCTTTCCTAGCTCTAATTATCCAATATCTTTCTCTTAATAAGCATTGCATCATTTGAATTTCCACATGATAATTTTTCTTATGTACAATCTCTAATTAATAGCTTAGTAAACTCACATTTTTCTGGTAACAATATTGGGTACAAAAATGATCTTTCATCATCTCGATTAAGTATTTTAGTTTTCACACGTAAAATACCTTCATCATCTATGTAAGTCTCAATATAATTTGAAGATTTAGCATCAGGAAGGTAATAGCTCTGAACTAAACAAATTAATTTCTTTTCAGAATTTTCAATTTCTGATTGTGAAAGTTCAGAATCCTTACATTTTTTATTCAACAAAGTACAATTATTCACAAACCTTAAAATCCATGAAAAAACTCTAATTATTTTACTATAATCAGATATAGCATACAAATGCCAAGGAGGTGCGTCTCTTGAGAGATCAATATTTATCACTTTTAATTTTTTTCCTTTCCAATTCTACTTCCTCTGATTCGCAATGAGTTTCTCCAAGAGGCCAATCTTCAGAGCTTTCTCGCAACCACACAAGTCCTTCCCACCACCTAGAGAGAAGCATTTGCCGAGGAGAACAACCACGCGATAATAAGTCCGCAATGTTAAGATTTCCGGGTACATGCTTCCATAAATGACCTTTAGTTAGTTGACGAATTTCTTTAACCCTATTTTCTACAAAAGCGGACCAACTCTCTTTTTCCTTTATCCACCAAAGTGCTGTAGTAGAATCGGACCAAAATGTAATTCTTAAGTTTGGTAAATTAAGTGCATTGACAATAGAATTCGCAAGTCTAGAACCTATGCAACAAGCTATCAGCTCCAAACGAGGTATACTCAAAGGCTTTAGAGGCTGGCCTTGGATGGAACGAGAATTACTTTTACATTTGATATAAACATTGATCTCACAAAGACGCACGCTGCATACGCCTCCTTGGAAGCGTCAACAAAAACATGTAATTCAGAAGTGTAATTAATAATCATACATCTTGACAAAGTATAACATCTTTCAATATATATAAATCTCTAAACCATTTTAAAAATACATTTACATCATTAGAAGACAATTCCCTGTCCCTAGCAATTTTCATTTTCCACAAATGTTGTATTAATAGTTTCGGAAGCAATGTAGCTGGAGTTAATAAGCCAATAGGATCAAAAATTTTCTGCACAATTGCCAAAATTAATCTTTTTGTGATTTTCGTATCACAAGTCAAGGCATTCATATCTGTGCAGCACTTCAAGGTATCAGTTTCTAAATTCCAAATTACTCCCAAAACGGAAGTATCGCCTGAGCTTCTATCAACATTTTTGCCAGCCACATTGCTTTAAAAACCACGCAGATTGAAACATCCATTCAACATCATTAATTTCGCATGTTCAATGAATCGTTCCTGTTCGTCAGTATTAAACACACAATTGTCCACATAGAATGAACATTTCAGTTTCTGAGCAACCTCTTCATGTTGAGGTTGACAATTTTCTAAAAGATGCATAATAGATGCATTCAGCAGAAAAGGGCTAGAAGAAACGCTAAATACAACTCTGCAGTGCCTATACACGATCCGCCCTTCACTACATGGGAAAAAAATCTAAGAAAATCTCTGTCCTTCGGGGCTACAGACAGCATTAAGAATGCCTTCTCTATATGCGCACTAATACCGATTGGATACATTCTAAATCTATCGAGAATATCAGGTATTAGCTCTATCAAATTAGTTCCCTTTCATAAGCATTCATTTAAAGAAGGTTTCCCTCTTTCGGAGGCCGAAGCGTCAAACACGGGACGAATTTTGGTCGCGTTTGACTATCTAATTTAATAACTGGCCTGTGAGCCAAATAATGGCATTCTTTATTCAATTCTAAATCTGGTACGCGTTCAATAATGTTCAACTTTTCCCAATCCTGAAATACCTTCTGATAATCCATAAAAAATTTCCCACGTCTCCATCTGTTGATCATTCTTTCATGTCGTTTCCAGACCAATTCTTCGTTACTTGGTAACTTCAACGAGTCATACTTCCAAAGGAGTTCTACTTCATACCTTCCGTCAGGAAGAATTTTCATTTTATTATTAAAATCATTTAAGTTAAGTTCAGCTTTCTGTTTTTCAATTTCAGTAGGACTGGATATTCCTAAAATCTCAAGTTCCCAAAGCTTATTAACTGGTATGTTCATAGAATGCATCGATAATAATGTTAAAATATTATCCTTTACACATGAACCCTTTCCAAATACTGTCCAACCCAGTTTGGTTTCTACGGCAGTTAAGCCGGACTCTAATCCTACAGAATTCCCTGTTAATAATTTTCCTAGGACATCTGCACCGATTAAAAGATTGTGATTTCCGTTTCCCCTCGAAAAGAATCAGTAAAATTTATTTTCTTTCTTTTTAATTCATTCAAGACCTGTTTATCTTCAATCTTCGGAATAAATCTACAAATCATTTTTTCAGAAAGAGTTTCAAAACTACAAGTATACGTCCTATTTAAATTACTAACATCTACCAGAAATATATCATGTTTTTTTGGTTTTGATTCACTCCCCCCAAAGAGTGCATGAATCGCTGTTTCGCTTCTAAGCGGAAGTGCTTTTAGATGAGTTATTACATTTTCGCTAACGTAAGTACTTTGAGATCCACTATCAATTACAGCACGGATTAATTTTTCCTGACCTTGACACCGAATAATAACGCAAAGCGTTTACAAAAATACAGTTTTGCTTTTGCTCGAGTTAGACAGAGAACTTTCCGATTTCGGAATCAATTTCGTTTTCATTTCTTTTTCAGAACACATTATTTCAAAGTGATGGTTATTACAATGAGAGCAATTTAATTGATTTTTAATATTACAGAATTTACTTAAATGACCAGTTTTGAGACAAGAAATGCATGCCCCTTTTTTTAACAATAAATTTTGCTTAACATCTATTGTCATTTTCTTTGCAGAATAACATTTTTCACTTGGATGCGACTTATTACAAAAAATACAGTTTAAAATTCTCTTACCTAGATTGTCCATATTTACTAAAGCTGCCGCTGTCGTCGTTTCTAACTTATTTACCTGTGTTGCATAATAATCCTTTTTTCGTGGATTCTGGAGGGGGGTGAATCCGGTCCGTGCTAGAAGAACCATCTCCTCTCCTTTCACCTCTTGCCGAAGAAAGTTCAAATGTTCTAAAGAACGGGATCCCTCGGATTCTGTTTGATGATTTCTGTTTCTTTCCCAGGCGACCAACACTTCTTCAGGCAGGCAGCTCTCCACTAAGGGCATCAGAAAATCTCCGTATTTATCTTGAGTTTTCCCCAGGCTCTCCAAGGATCTCAGTTTACTTTCAAGTTCATCATAAAGCGAGGGTAAATCTGTCTTCGCTCTTCCGGTAGCAGCATTTTTCATAACCAAATTTAGTAGGTCTCTAACGTAGATTTGTACTAAGTATTCTCGTCCAAATCTTTCTTTCAGTTGATCTATCGCCTTTGGGTAATTTGCAGCAGTTCACAGGGAAACTTAGTATTAATCTCTGTGCTTTGGACCCTGGCTCCATCGATTGTAACAAATACTGCATTTTATCCTCTGCAGCAATTCCTCTATCTTCGTGTATCTTTTGGAATTGGCTCCAAAGGTCAAATACTCTTTCGCCTCTCCACTGATCTTTTTTAGTTCGATTTTCGGGAGTTTAAATTTTCTTGATTCTTTATCGCTCGGAACGCTACACTCTTGCAACTTCAGTTCTATTTTGGTAGTAAGTTCCAAGAACTTTTCTCGGTAGATTTCAGCGTCTTCCAAATCTTCAGTGAATAAACGCTCCCCATCATCAGACAGCAAAATTGTTTCTGAAATCGCGTTCTGGCAAGAGTCCATTCTCGCAAATTTATCGTTGAATTGAATTTTCAAAACCGAAAGTGTCTGTAAATTGCAGAGTTCATGTGATAATTACGATTCGATTTTCTTCAAACAATTAGAAAAAGCCGTCCTTAGTCCTTTTCGTTGTGCTTTTAAAGAATTTAAATTCATTTTCGATATCAAAAATTCAGAGTTCAAATAAAATATTTAAATCCAAAGTACTCGAGTCCTGTCGCGGACGCCACTATCTTCGAAAGCAAAGTCGAACTAGATTCTAGAAATTCAATTGCAGGGTGCATCTACCAGATGCTGAGTAACTTTGGTCAAAATAAGACTAGACATCTTTCATGAAAATCATTCGTTTATTCTACTGAGGACGGCACATTATGATACATAAAAGTTAAACGTTCGGCTACCGCCGAGAGAACAACCAGTTCTGAATCTATTCGTCAGCTCGCAGACTGACGTCACAAACAACGCCGCCTAGCGGCACTTTTATTTCGCTTCAGTTTACAACAATGATGTTGTTGAAAGCATAGAAAACTTAAAAAACCAAACGGAACGATCCGACACACTCAGTGATTCCGTTTTAAATGAAATGTTCAATTTTGGAATTTATCGTATCATATGATTGATATTTATCGTATCATTTATCGTATGAATACATGTATGTTATGAGTTATTAACGCGTGTCAATACCAAAAGCAAATTATAGCAATCTGTACAAGCGGGTTTATGCATTACTCTTGAACATATTGCGTAAATTTTTTCGCTGGATCAAAGAGTATCGACAAACTAGTTTCGGAAAATGCTTGTCTGACGCTCGTAGGAGTTTATTGAGAAAATTAGTTATGATTTGCCTAAAGCTTTAAAAAATAAAAGGGTAGCCGAAAAGAAAAGAATGTTTGATTATGAAGGTGGTGAGCAGCTTATGGATTCTGTCAAAAGCCGGCATGAAACATGATAGATTCTGTGATAAGCAATATGGATTCAAGATTTATTTCTTTAAATCAACATTTTGAAAATTTTGGTTTTCTCTATGACTTAAACAAGATAAAAAATATTCCGAAAAAGCAAATACTGAAACATTATCAAGATTTATACACAGTCCTTCAAGTAGGTGACTTCCAACCTTACGAAGTATACGAGTATGAAGAATAACAAAATTTGAGATCCAAAATTTACTCAACACCATTACAGACGTGAAACATCTGCTCCAATAGGTCATAGAGAACGATTTGAAAGAAATTTTTCCAAATATTTACATTGTTATTCGAATTTTTGTTAATAATACCTGTAAGTACCGCGCTTCTGCTGAGAGGAGCTTTTCAAAATCAAAACTGATAAAAAAAACTATGTAAGAAATTCAATGGGTCAAGAAAGACTTTCAGTTTCGGCAATTTTTTTATTGAAGCAGATATAGCAACTAAGATAAATTACGAGCACATCGTTAAGGATTTCAGCAAAACTAAAAGTAGAAAAAAAATTTCTGTTTCTGCAATCCCCCCCCCCCTTCTCATCATTGTTTAATGTGCCAAAGAAATACGAGAAAAAAGTTTGGTTTGTTTCTTTATGAATAAAAACTGGTTTTTTATTTTATAAACCCTCTTCTTACGCCACCAGAGGGCCCCGCGAAATGCATCTTGCCTACATTAAGTTCAGGTCTCGCGCCGCCACTGAATGTACAAGGGGTGATCAAATGAAAAGGTATGAAACGACACGGTGGGTACAAATATAGACTTTATTCAAAATATACACCATAGGCCTGAGCACAACGATCCCACTGATGAACAAGCCGCAGGATTCCTTGTTCCCAGAATTCCTGTGGCTGTGACGAAACCCAGTCCTTCACAGTGTCCTTGAGTACGTCGTCCGAGTTGAAGCGCTTTCCTTTCAGGTGTTTCTTCAGTGGACCAAACACATGGAAATTGCAGGGTGACATGTCCGGACTGTAGGACGGATGGTCCAACGTCTCCCATTGGAACTTGCCCAGTTCCATTTGTGTGACTCTGGAGACGTGTGGACGCGCGTTATCATGGAGCAGAACCACACCCTCCGTGAGTAGCCCCGGTCTTTTGTTCTTGATGGACCTGCGTAGGCGTCGGAGTGTCTCATAGTACACATCGGAGTTAATGCTTTTTCTGTGCTCGAGTAATTCTGTGCTCGCATCATTTGGACGCCGCTTTTTATAAGAGCCTTTGCTCTCTCCTGCGCATGCGGGCACCCGCGCATGATCCGATCCCAGTCAGAGTCTCCAATGGCATCCCGAGATGTCTCGCTACATTCTCCCTTGGCGGAATATGCAAATATTTAACTGTTTCATTTTTATGTCGTTTCGTACCTTTTCATTTGATCACCCCTTGTATATATACAAGGAGAAAGAGGAATTACAAAAGTTTAGTTGAATTGAATTATGTATTGAGTAAAGGAAAGTAAACCCCCTTTCACTATATAGAAATAATGTTTTATACATTTTGCAGGCTAGTCTACCTCTGAATATAAATACCTTTAATGCTAGATTTCAGCTTCCAGCAATGGTCATTATTCATGCATGGCTGGGCATGCATTGTTTTTTCAAATTAATAAAATGAAAGGAGAAAGGATAACTTATCTTTATTCCTGAATTTACTCAGTAGGAATTTAAAAATTTTATGAGATTAGTTGTTTTTATAGAAAAGCTGCATACTTTAAAAAAATTTCAATGTGTTCCATACCTTTCTTATAATAGGGCAGTTAAACTCTTGCTGTTCTTTGAAGCTATCCAATTCTACTTGTTTGCATTCATCTGTTATATTTAAAAAATTAGTATACTTTCAGATTAGGAGAAGTTTGTTCTCATGTTGCAGCACATTTATGACATCTACTGACAGATTTTTCAATGTCAAGTAATATAATATAATGAAAATTATTGGAATTTCTAAAAACCAATTCTTAATTTTTCAATAAATATGTTTTACCAGACATTTTAAAAAAATATTTTAACTTAGTCTAAAAAATTCATTCATGTATATTGTAATTCCAATATGTATATAATTTTGTACGGACAAAATTTAACCAAGAGGGGCTGCTAAAAGTGGAAATCACTGCGAAGCAGCAAGTTTGGGTGATGATTATGAGGAGCGCAGACTGGATGGTGTCAATGAACCAGCTCTTGCATGTAATTAAGTTCATTAGTTTTGTAATGCTTTCCTTAGTCTTTTGAATTCTATCGATCACAGATTCTTTATAAAAGATTGTGTTGTGTGTGTGTGTGTGTGTGAATTTTACAAACTGGTTAATGAAATTTATGTGTAAACATATAAACAGATTTCAGGATATAAAATGAAATAAAAAAAATTCAAAATATCTTTTATAAATTTATTTGGTCATTTTCATAACAAAAATCATACTGTTAATTACAATAAATTAGGATTATATAATGTTAATTTGCAACCATTTTGAACAGTACAATGATATTATTTGCATGTATTGGAATAGTATATTTTTTATTTTAAGTATTTGAAATACAAAGTGCTTATTTGCAGAGTTTATAATATGCACTTAACACAGCAAACCTTTTCTTTTTGTAGTAAGTAGCCTTCTGTATCCTTGGCTATTAGAAATTTAAAAAAATTGCTTATATGCCATTATTTTGAACTACACAATGTTTATTTACTACTTAAGTTGCATATTTTTATATTTGTAATTGTTTGAATTACATACTGTTCATTTGTAATTATTTAAATTACACAGTGCTTAGTTTCATATATATCTATATTACTAAAGAATGGCCATGGGTAGCCTAAAGGTTAGAGCATCGGACTCCAGACCCGAGGGCCTGGGTTCGATGCCCGATGCCACTAAATACCACCGAGTATAGACGGAGTACGTGCTCGTTAAATCTGTGGGTCCGAAAGCCTTGTGGGCGGTCGCAGCAGAAACCACGAGTGCAGGGGCTGGAGAATATTTCCCTCCCCTTCAGTTCCATGCAAAAATTGTGGAGGTGGAGATAGGTGATGTCGCCATCTATCGTTCAGAAGTCCAACCTGTCTCACAGGCAATGGCAACTTTCATTCCTTCCCTGCGGGAAGGACACCACAACAACAACAACTAAAGAATTATTTGAAGAATTAATTCATATGTAATGTGGCAATTAATTAACTAATGACAATTTAAATTATGCATTCATTTTAATTCAAATTGTTAAATATCCAATTCTTTGAGTTAATTAAGATCAAAATAATTGTAACACAATATAAAAAGGAAGAACTCTTGCATATTATCTTTTATTTCATATCTACAAAGCAGTTTAATTCCTATAATAATTGACAATGCTTAACTCGTGAGATCTATTTTAATAATAGTCGACTATGTACAAGAGCAGAATAAATAGCTTACACAAAGGCTTAGTTAAAATTACAAAGTTTCAATTAGTAAATCATCTCAATCATAAAACGATATATTATAAATCATAAAACAAAATATTGCATTTATTTTTTTAGCACAACTGATTCAATGTACGCTTGAAATTTTAAAAGTAGTCTAACAAAACTAGTATACCTAGGTAATTTTGATTTCTATGTTACGTAATTACACCCGCTGTGCAACACAAAAAACAATTGAATAAATACAACAAATATTCGTGTATAACAACAGAAACAAATTTTTTGTATTAGCATGTTTAACAAAAACAAATATATATATATATATAAGTGATTGTGTAAATAATATATATAAAATTAGTCGAAAACTCTATTTCTTATTGTTGTGAAAACTGTCGCCAAAGTTGCTGCCAAGGTTACCATAAATAAGAATCAGGCAATGTTTGTAACAAAATACACAGGATTATTTCGAAAAGCGCTACAAAATTTGAATGATATCATTGAAACACAAACACACACATGTAATGAAATGCTTATTAAATAACACAGATTTAACTCTCGCTTATCAATTTTTCGGTTAAAAGTAGCCTCCCATTGTAGCCATGTAGATAGACTCATAGGACAGCAGTGAATTAAAGGGTAATTTAAAAATTCGTTGAGGTTCTTAGAAAAAAAATCCAAATGCGGAACGAAGAGTTTCAAGTTTGTTCTTTCTCCTGCTACTTATTTTAAAAGGCTAAAAAATTTTGCTAAAGAAATGTAAGGAAAATTAAAATGACTTCCGTTTAAGTATATATACAATGTTATTTTGCTGAAACTGGAAGAGGAGGGTTCCAATGACTGCAGCGCCCCCATAGTACGCTTTACAGTAGAACTTGTTTGTACAAGAATTATTGAAGCGGTAACTTCGCTGAAGAGTGAATTTGAATAAGGTGTCACGCTCGGGAATATACTGGTCATTCGGCTTTTTGAGGTGTAACATCTTTCCTCTCGGTTGCTGGAGATTTGTGGGAGTGATTTCGTGAAAAGGGACGGAATTGCGTAGCAGGAAGTTGGGGAAGCGCGCGCTGTTTGATTTGACCAATCAGCGCGCTTGGTGGTGTCTCTTCGCTACCCTCGAAGTGAAGTTCTGTTTTTTCTCCTTCATTCAGGAAGGGCTCGCCCCCTCCCCTCCCTGCCGTCTAGGCCGTGGGATCTTCGTTTTTATTTTGTTTTCTCACTTAAATATCAGAGAAGAAGCTAAGTCATTTAGCTGGATCTTGTAAAGATATATCCACGTGGGGTCTAACTCTACTAGCCATCAAGGCCCCAGTATTTTTTATATTGTTAAATATAGCATTTCAAAAGATTCTAATTCAAAAACTCGGTTTCATTTGCTCTTGACTCTAAATCTACTTGGCACATACCAGCAAGTCTTATTAGACTTCATCAAGAATAAACTTGCGATCCTTACGCTCAATTGTCAAAGTCTGAGGGCTCACCAAACAGATGTTAACGTTATTTCACAAAATTGTACGTTACTCATGTTGGCAGAGTCTTGGTTAGATAATGACGAACGTGTTTCGATACCCTAACTTCGATTGCTGCGTACAATTTAAACGACCGGGTCACAGAGCAGCTAGCGCTTCGATCTATCTCAAACAGAACAACTCACAAGTTGTGACTCCTCATATGGATATTACTTATTGCCAAACAAGTGAACTGGGTATTGTTAGTTAAGATATTGGGGACATATGTGCGGCAGAATGCTTATTTGAAAATGGACAAACAGTGATATTTCGGTGGTCGTATACATTTCTCCGAAACAAACAGTTCAAAAAATTAAAGATTTCCTGCATTTTTTACTTTTACCATATACCGAAGGTGGTTCTACTCTTTAAAAAAAACTACCGCTCGCTTTCCCATGATTTTGAGTGGTGATTTTAAAGTTAACTTCAGTTTGCTAAAAGCCGAGCAACTCATAGCTTTTTTAAATGATGATCTCAAGCTCGAAATGAACACACATCGAAATGTTTGGACAGCTAACAGTGGTATTGTTATTGACGCTATTTATCAACGGTTTTTAAATACTTTGAAATCACAAGTATATGAGTCATATTTTAGTTTTCATAAGTTATCATTACCGTTCTTCCCCAAATTGAACATGAATAATTATTTTTGATAAAAAGTTGCATTACTCCTTGTGTTAATTACATAAAATTTTCATAAAAGATATTATTATTCCATAGAAAATTATTTCCAATCATACTCGATTCATTTTTTTCAGGATTTAAGTTGTTATTGCAAATTTAGCACGATAACATGTCAGATGTTACACATCGTATGCGACTAATGTAAGGCTCGTTTTTGTCTTTCGTCGGAAATCGTGTTTGGACAGGGTCGATCAAGGTTCAATAGTCCACGACATACACATCCCTAAAGAAATTACGTTACGAAAAGAGATGTTCCCCGGGTTTTGAGTAATGCTCATTCTCTTGTGTGCTTATATAGATAGTTTTTTTGTTTTGTTTCTCAAAAGATGAACAGTTGATAAAAACTTCAAAAAAGACAATCCCTAGGGAATTTAAAAATAAATCAGATGATATATTTATATAACATAGTATAAAGTTTTAATGTGTATAGGTGTTAAAAACGATGTATTGAAAAGTTTATCAATTTTATTTTATTTAAGCACGTGCTAATAAGCATGTGCAGACGAGCGAGTCACGCGATCGGATGTTTATATGTATTTTTTACAAAAAAAAAAAAAAAAAAAAAGAACAATGTTTTAATTTTATGATTTGTTTTGAGGAATAAAGTTGTCAAGTTTTACTCTTCGAGTTGATTATATTTTGTATTGAAATTTTTTTGAGTTTTTTAACATTTTTTGACGTCCGCGACAGGACATTTTATTATATTATAATGTTTGCTAATGTTAAAGGATTTAAGAAAGAAGATTTGTTACTAGTTGCAGAAGAAATTGGTGAAGTAATACCAGCAAAAGTAACAATTTCAGACTTACAGAATTTAATTCTTAATAGCGATGAGTGCGAAAAGGATTCGGACTTCGTCACGTCTGTTTTAATTACGGCTGTTGAAGATTGGAAACAGAGAGAGGAAGTCAGAAAAGAAGAGATTGACAGTGAAGAAAAGGAAAAACAGGGACAGTATGAAATGGAAGAAAAGGAAAGCCAGAGACAGTATGAACTAGAGTTGGCGAGAATCCAGTCTCAGTCTAACGTAGTAGAGAAGTAAGTGAAAATTTACCACACTATCTGAAAATAACGCTAAGAGAAAATTTCATCTCCCAAAATTAGAGTTTCGAAAATTTTCTGGAAATATTAAAGACTGGTTGCCATTTTGGAGTCAGTTCGAGCACATTCATAAAGATGGCGACATAGCGCCAGAAAACAAGTTTCAATATTTAATTCAAGCCACTGTTTCTGGATCTCGTGCTCGGGAGATTGTGGAAAATTTCCAGCCAACGAGCGCCAATTATGCCAAAGCAGTGGAAAGCTTGAAAGTTTCCTTCGGTAGAAATGATTTATTAGTAGAATTGTACATCCGGGAACTTCTGAAATTAGTAATTTCTGTGCATAAAAATGAGAAATTTTCTGAGACATTTTTATATGATAAACTGGAATCACATATGAGAGCTTTACAAACTTTAGGAGTCCCGACAGATAAATGTGCTTCTATATTATACTCAATGGTAGAATTCTGCTTTAGCAAAGATTTTTTGAAAGCTTGGAATCGTCATTCTACATCTTCTGCTTCTGTTGATGCCAAGGAGAGGTTGAGCAATCTAATGCAATTCATAAAAGCAGAAGTTGAAGGCGAAGAGCGAATAAACTTGGCGATGTCGGGTTTTGGATTAAACGAACCTAAGTGTACACAAAATTACAAAAACAAGCAATGTCTGAAAAATCCTACATTTTATAACAGCATTCCTACTGCTGCAAATTTGTTTTCGACAGCATCAACTACAGCTGTATTCAAGTGCATATTTTGTGATGGCGAACATCAGAGTTCTGAATGTTTTTTGGCTCAAAAAATGAGTTTTGAGGAAAGGCAGAAAATTGTTAAAGAAAAACGCTGCTGTTTTGCATGTCTGGGTATCGGGCACGCTGTTAAAAATTGCCGAGCTGCATTAAGATGTTTTATTTGTTCTAAAAAGCATGTGATATTCATGTGTGACAAGCTGGATACAAAAAAGACTTCTGAGAAAAATGAAGAAAAATCGCAAGTTGAAAATAACGTCCATGTCTAATTTAAATAAACGTAATAAGAGAGTATTTCTACAGACTTTAAAGGCCGCGCTGGTTTCTGGAGACAAAAAGAAAAGCGTAAGATTACTTTTGGATTCCGCATCACATAGATCTTACATTTAAAAAAATGTTGCACGAGAAATGGGCTATCCTTCTCTTCGACAAGAAAAGCTAGTACATTCACTTTTTGGAGGTATTTCCAGCAAACAGATTACACATGACTGCTACAAAATATGGTTAAGGGATTTGGATGAAAAATTCGCTTGTAATTTCGATGCATTGGATCAAGACAAAATTTGTGTAGATGTTCAGCCTGTTTGTAACGGATCTTGGATAAGAGAACTGAAAGAAGATAATATTATCCTATCTGACGTAAATGATAGCAGCGGATCGATTGATATACTTATTGGAGCCGATATTATGGGGAAAATGCTAACTGGAAAAAGAAGAATGCTGAAATCTGGTCTTGTAGCAGTTGAAACCCATTTAGGATGGACATTAATGGGAAAAGTACCTGAAGAAGAAACCCTAAAAGAAAGCTCAGTTTTAGTGATGACTGTTACGTCCATGTTTGTAAATGAGCTTGATATATCTAATTTATGGCGATTAGACTTGATTGGAATCGATGATCCTATTGAAAAGAAGTCCAAGCAAGAAATTGACCTTCAAACAAAAGAACATTTTTTAGAGACTGTGAAAATTAATTGTGATGGGCAGTATGAATTTTATTTACCTTGGGCTGATGACAAATCACCGTTACCCGATAATTTACACTTAGCTCAAAGACGACTGGAATACACTACCTCGAAACTTAAGAATAATAATTTGTATCTGAAATACGAAGAAATTTTTGCAAGCTGGCTCAAAGAGGGTATCATAGAAGAAGTTCCACTAACTGAAATATTGATTACGGGAATTATCTGCCTCATCGATCTGTGCTGAAACCGAGCAGTGTTACTACTCCTATTTGACCAGTTTTTGATGCGTCGGCACAACTCCCTAACCACCCGTCCCTTAACCAATGCTTGGAATGTGGACCGAATTTGATTGAATTGTTGCCTGACCTTCTGCTACGTTTTAGAGAAGGAGAATTCGGTGTGATTGGAGACATTAGAAGAGCTTTCTGTCAAATAAGCATTCGTGAAGAAGACAGAGATTTTCTTCGTTTTTTATGGTGGGAGAATGAAAAGCAAAATGAACTGAAGTATTTTCGACATACCAGAGTAGTTTTATGTGTAACATGTAGCCCTTTCCTGTTAGCCTCAGTAATTTACTATCACATTAGAAGAATTGAGGAATATGACGTTAAATTCAGGGAAAAGTTGGCTCGAAGTTTTTACGTTGATAATGTTGTCACCAGTGTTGAAAATAAAGAACTGAAAAGATTTATACAAGAATCAACAACTCTTATGTCCAGAGGAAGATTTGAACTTCGAGAATGGGAGTATTCTCTGGTCAGTGCCGAAGTAAAGAGAAAGTAGAAACACACGTTCTGGGTTTATCATGGAATAAAGAATCGGACACGTTAAAAATTGACATTATTTGGATGAATGATGTAGACACTGAAATGATTACTAAACGTAACATATTATCTATAGTTCACAAAATGTTTGATCCATTTGGTTTCATCTCTCCAGTGATGCTCTGTCCGAAATTAACGCTACAGAAAGCGTGGAAAAATGGATAAGATGGGATGAAGACAAAAAATGCTAGTTACGAAAAGAGTTTTTATTATGGTTTCATGAGTTAACATCCTTAAAAGATCTTGAAGTGCCTAGATATGCACAAGTAACTAAAGAAAATCTCAGTAATTGTACCATACATACTTTTGTTGATGGTAGTCAAGATGCGTATGCAGCTGTGGTATTTCTGAGAATTGAAAAAGAGGATCGAACCGAAGTGTTTTTTCTGACTCCCAAAGCTAGAGTTTCTTCGTTGAGAGGAGCCACGATTCCAAGAATGGAGCTTTTAGCTGGTATTATTGGAATCCGATTGACGAATTCTGTCATTAAAGCTCTACAATGGGAGAATATCAAGAGATATTATTGGAGTGATTCAACTACTGTGTTGGCATGGATACAGAGAGACGATAACTGGTCGGTATTTGTACACAATCGAGTAAACGAGATCCGAAAGCTAAGTGATCCCACTTTCTGGAGACATGTGCCTGGTGAAAAGAATCCTGCAGATTTGCCATCGCGAGGTTGTAAAGCAAAGCAATTCCTACCGTCAAGATGGTGGGAAGGTCCTAAATGGATGAAAGATCCATTTGAGTTCAAACATCTTACAGATATAGTTAATAATTCTTACGATGAAGATAAAATTGAAAAGGAGCAGTCAAAAAATCCTCACACACATTAACAAATAATGAAATCTGCAAAAATAATAATTGGTACTACACCAAGTTTTACAGATATGAAAGCATTGTTAGACTTATAGCATGGTCTCTCCGATTTAAACACAATTGTGTGAGACCAAAAGAAAAAAGATACGGAGAATTCCAGGAAGCTGAAGAGAAGCTAAGCTGATTCAAAATGAGTGCTTTTCGTCTGAGAGTGATGATCTACTTAAAGTTCTGCAAGCATTTAGAGATGAGAAAGGCATCCTCCGATTAAAGACCAAAATTACCAACAGGAAAGATAATGATACATTTTTGAAACCTGCTATACTACCTCCAAACCACGAAGTGATTAAAAGATTAATAGTCTACACACCTGAGAAAAATTGTCATGCAGAGGTCCAGATACTTTTGAATAATTTAAGAGAAAAGTATTGGATTTTACATGGAAGAAGAACTGTGAAACACAAGTCTTGATAAGTTGCATTACTTGTAAGAGGTTTAGCTCTAGAAATCTGGAAACGATTGTCCTCCACTTCCAGAAGACCGAGTAAAAGATGAAGCGGTTTTTCAGATTACCGGGATCGATATGGCTGGTCCACTCTTTCTCAAAGAAAATAAGAAGAGCTGGGTGTTAATATTTACTTACGCAGTATATCGAGCAGCACATTTTGCACTTGTCACTGCCACTACCACTGAAGCATTCTTAATGGCGTTTCGAAGATTTGTTTCACGTAGAGGAAGATGCTCCACTGTCTATTGTGATAACGGTACAAATTTCGGAGGAGCAGCCAATTCCCCAAGGCTATTGGATTGGAAGCAGGTTGAAAGACAAGGAGCTGTAAATGCTATCGAATGGAAGTTCAACCCTCCAACTGCTGCACGGTGGGGTGGTTGGTGGGAGCTCCTCATAAGAATTTTGAAAAATCTGCTAAGAAGAGTGCTAGGAAAAGCTAGCTTGAGTTATGAAGAAATGTTAACTGTCCTAGCGGATTGTGAAAGCATCATAAATACAAGACCGCTTACAAACGTAACTGAAAATGAAACTATAAAACCAATATCACCATCGATGTTCCTGCAAGACATTCAAGAATACAAATTACAAGATATTGATGCTGTGGATAGTAAACCCCTTACAAAAAGAATAAAATACAGACAAAACTTAATTAAAGACCTAACGGAGAGGTTTAGATCAGAGTATTTAGGCACTCTAAAGCAATGAGTACAGAAAAGACAGCCAAGAATTAAAGTTTCAATTGGGACATTGTTTTGGGGGGAGATGATAACAAAAAACGCATTGACTGGCAATTGGGACGCATTTCACAGCTGATTCTTGGGAGAGACGGAGAAGTTCGTCTTGTCAGAGTGCAGACGTCGACTAATGAGCTGCTTCACTCTATACAACGGATATACCCATTAGAGATCGCAACTTCAGATGGTCTTCAATATTTGAAGAGCATAAAGTCAATGAATCATTCCGAGGAATCCGATCAGTTCAATGACACCGCCATCCTCGAACACACACCAAAATTTAGTAAGTCTGGAAGAAACTGAAGGTTCAGAGAGACTTAACTTGTACACTGCTGGCCACCGTAAATGCAACATCAAAAAAGACAAGAGATAGCACAACAAAATTTATTTTGTAGATAACATGTTGACCAAGTATCAAATGATTAAATTTATAGACTGTGAAGTGTGGTTCCTGCCTGAATAAGTAGCCAGAGTAGCCGCCATTGTTGAAGATCACCGCTGCCACACGCCTCGGCATTGATTCAAAGATACTTTGGATGTGTTCTTGGAGTACAGCAGACCCAGAAGCTTCCACACGTTGCCAAAGTTTATCTAGTGTGGCAGCTGGGGTTGTAATCTGGGTCTATCGTTGAGCAACAATGGACCACATGTTTTCTATCGGTGAAAGGTTCGGAGAGCAAGCCGGCCAGGGAAGCAATTCAATCTGGTGATTTACGAAGAACCTTTGAACAATGCATGCCACATGTGGTCACGCATTATCCTGTTGAAATATGGCTGTGGCCAAGCCCTGAAGGTAAGGGAGGATAACTGGCTCCAACACCTCGGAGATGTAGCGCTGGCTGTTTAAAGTACCGGCAATGCGTACTAGAGGAATGTGAGAGTGATATCCAATACCGCCCCATGCCATAATACCCAGTGCAGGACCAGTGTGGTGGTGCAGTTGTTCAGCATCCTCTCTCCACGGTGTCTCCAGACTCGAATCCGGCCATCGTGGTGTTGCAGACAGATGCGTGACTCGTCAGTAAAGACATCTTCATTCCATTCTGCCGCCCACATCCTTCTTTCATCGCACCATTGGCGGCGGAGACGTCTGTGGCTCTGCGTCAAGGGTAGACCAAGCAATGGACGTCTTGCGGACAGACCACTCTGCTGTAAACGGCGTCGAATGGTACGTGCAGGCACTGAATGATGCGTTATAGATTCAGAGTGCTGGGCTATAGTTCGTGA
Source organism: Trichonephila clavata (assembly GCA_019973975.1). Lineage (NCBI taxonomy): Eukaryota > Metazoa > Arthropoda > Arachnida > Araneae > Nephilidae > Trichonephila > Trichonephila clavata. Next base: position 42,302 of record BMAO01026030.1, read on the forward strand.
TGTGACTGAGCGATCCGTCACTGCCATGAGCACAATTTGCCTGTCCTCACGTGAAGTGGTGCACTGAGGTGGAAACGATTGACCACGTTGGTCCGTCGTACCCTCCTGCATCCAACGGTCACATATCCGCATTACAGTTGTTTGGTTTCGTCCAACACGACTACCGATTTCCCCGAAAGATAATCCACAATATCGGTAGGCCCTATCCTTCCTCTGTCGAACTCGGATACTTGATCAAAAGCTGATCGCTGTATTCTACAAGACATAACTGGTCGTTTTTTGAAAAAAACCACAAGAAAAACACAATTGCCGAACTTGAAATCGTCGAAATCTCCAAGCCTTAAATAGCGCTTTGAGGTGGCGCCACAGGCGTGCGTGATGTGTGTCTAATCTGAAATTCCAATCATTTGCATATTTCACCTCTATTAATGCATGTTGTAAATTTCATGTTATTTGCGCGCTTCCTTCAGGGTGTTGCATATGGTGGCCAGCAGTGTATATCAAAACAATGATCATTTTTTGTTTCTGAAATTAAGCTTTGTAGTTTTTGCTTTACAAGGCAATTGACGCTATGTGTAGACATAATGTGTGCATGTATATATAAATCTAAATATCAGGAGAATGTTCATTAAGGTGCCAAGCCTCCACCAAACAATTCAAGTCGACTATACGAAACCACCTCTCAATTTCAGATCCACCTATATCCACACTAAAAAGTGATACCAGCTCCAGGAGAATGTTCCAGGTCTGTAATGGTAATTACCAATCCACGGCGCTGTTTTTATAAGAAAATATCGGTGGCCATAGAAGGTTACTTCCACAATCAAGGAGTCTGAAAAAAAAGACTTGGAAAGGTTGATGCATTGTGAGCCATCCACCGATTTCGTTAGAATCTTGTTCATTACTGTTCTGTAAGGACGAATCTTTGCTCAACTACCCATATCGTTGGATTAGATAATTATACAGTTGAATAAAGTAATTTATATAACCGTAGTTTTCATAAAGTACAATCCACACAACAATGTTGTACATCCCTGTTTTAGATTATAATTAAGAAACTAAAAAATATATTTATTGTATATACGAGCTTTATAGCACAACTATATTCAAATCGTATTATAAACCTTAATGAGAGTTATTGGCCTCAGGTCCCATAATTTTGAGCCATGGTCAAGTGATGAGGATGACACTTTAGCTAACACATCCTTTCCTAACTTACACCCCATCCCCACGCGAGGACGTTTGAGATTCTACATATTTAACGTGCTTTCTATAATCTATCAGACAATTCCCTGAATAACAATGATTGAAACCATAGTCAAATGCCGAGGATGGCGGTCCCTCTTATAGCTTCCCCACCACACCTTTGGGAGGACGTTTGAGCATTGACAGATTTGTAGTGCATTGGCCTCCACTTCACAATGGGTTTTCAACGGCATCAGGTTAGAACTCATGACATTACAGCCACGAGTCAGTGACCTTGACCACTAGGCTGCCACAACCGCAGTGCCGGTGTTTTCCTTGGGTGCTTGGGGCCCGAAATGAGCCAGAAGTACCCGAATAAGCTGGATTTAACTATATTTTCTGGTTATAAGTTTCGATCCTTTAATGCCAAGGGAGCCTGTAGATTTTTTGCGCTCAGGGCCCGAAATTAGCTTAAATCGGCACTGCACAGCCTCAAATATTCGTATGGGGGAATCGGTGTGTCTACGGTTAAGTCCAAGAGGGTTGCTCTCAAGCTATACACCTATTGTAAGAAGCAACATTAATACTATACCACATTTAACAGTTGAAAAATATTTCAAGATTTACAGTATTCGTGTGTAGACCATCGCCGGTGGACAATCCCTTTTGCGGGGGGCAGGCCTTGTTCTCGTTTCGTTCTTGCACTCCTCCACCAGATGCACTCTCTTTAGAGAGGTTGAAATTGTGAGGCCCACATTTATTAAATAAAGTTCATATAAATATTTTGGTGTCTATGTATTAAAGTGCTAAATGTCAAATAATTTTCACACGAAAGTTATCTTTTCTTATATTTATTGAATGGATGTGCTGTAATTGCTATAATAGCTGAAAATATAATATCAATCGAAATAGTACAAATTATAAATGTACTAAAATTGTATTACAATATTATAATATGTGTTAAATTTGAATTCTTCACAGAACTATTATGTACTTTATAATACTAAAAATGTAAATATAATGTGTTTCTCAACTAGAAAAATCATATTGATAACGAATGTTTAACTTAAAAATATTATCTCAATTATTGCTGTATTATTGAATAGATTTGATTTCTGGGGGTTGAGTGAGTGATTATCAATTTCGCACTATAAAGCTACGCGAGAACTACTGGTGACGGACTTCGTGATTTGGTGGCTTGGTCACGGCGAGGAGGAAACCTTAACTAGCATTTCTCTCTCCGAACTTCCACACCAAGCCAACGGAATTGCTTGGAGATATAACAAATTTAATGTGCCTCGATCCTTCTACATGCTGAGTTTTCACTGAAGACTCTTCAGTGTCACTTGGGCTCAAACACAGGACGTTTCGGCTACGAATCTCTCACCATGAGCAAGGACGTCTTAAGGCAGGGGCCAACTGGGCCCAGGGCCTCGGCCACAATGGAACCTCGCCTCGTTCTCAACTCAACCTTAATAAATTCATAATTTGAATAATTTCAAAGGTCAAATAGTGTTTCAGATTCTAATATCCAAAAAATGGGAATTTCGGACAATATGTCAACTAGTTACATGTGACGACCGTTGCCCACGTACAAACCTACCACCATATACAATCATTAAGTGTCGGTTTAAGCTCATTTCCTTTCCTGGGTGCAGATCTACAAGGATTCTTAGCATTGGCGGATCCAAGCGAGGGCTCTTGGATCCGCTTAAACCCAGCTTATCTGAGCCCACCTTAAATGCCCAATGGATAAACCCACACTACCATCATTACTCATTGAGCCAAAAGGCGGTAGTCGGTTGAACCGGTTTGTGCGATTGTAAGTCATACACATCTTTTTGTTTCAAGTTATTGCTTGTACGAGTATTTGGCAACGTATGCTATGAATGTCAACTTTCGACAGTCAAAGGTGGAGCCCACATTTGTGTAGGGGCCCAGGGCCTTAAGAAGTCTTAAGTTCCTGACCATGACCACTAGATTTCTGGGGAGTGGGGTGTATCACTATTAGTTCCTTATTTGTCAAAACTAAAGTTTTAGAAGTGGCTAGGAAGTAAGTATTTGAAACACAACATAAGTAAGAAAAAATAATAAACAAAAAGAATTTATAAATATCATTTCTTTAAACATGAAATCATAAAATAGAAGCAAACTTTACACCATACTTGTACCTTAAATGTTTCGTCATAAAACCCGTAGAGAAACCTAATAAAATTGTAATGAAAGGTCTTCCCATCATCACGTAAGTAAAAAATATTTAAAATGATTTACATAAAAATTGAATACACTATTATCAGCTGTTTCCCATTCACATCTAAGAGTACTCGATCCCCACTTCCATTTTTCCAAGTTACTTTACTAAGATATACGAATAATTAAAAAAAATTTCGAACTAACTAATTTCGGTTAAATGCAATTAAATGATGAGGGATTCCTCGTTAGAGGTGTCATTCAATGGTCCAATTGTACTTATTTTTATCCCTTCGCGAGAAAAATGCCGTCTAAAACCCAGATGTTTAAAGAGTGTGGTAAAGAAATTACTTCTTAAAACTGCGAAATAAAAGAAAAGCACATGATATATATAACCCTTGTTGTATTAACTGTAACGAATACGTACTTACAGCGTGCTCACCAAGTGCCCAAAATTCCCAAAACAAAAAAGGGTTCTCACATTGAAAACAGATTTAAAATAATACTTTCAATGAAAGCGAAATATGAGATGGAGTATCCTTGATAACAATGCTAGTGTAGATATCCCAACACTTCCTCTCAAAATAATAATTAATCCCAAAATCCTAACAATGGAAAAAAACAGTTTTCAAAGCATCTAAGGACTCGGCCAGAACCAAGAAGACAATATTTCTAATCTACTTCAGATTTACGAACTAATTTCTAATCTGCTTCAAGTTTTTGAAAATTTCTAGCTTGTTAAAAAGAATGCCAAAATTTTTGCAATTATTACATAAGTTTGAAGCAGCTGAATTAGAGATAAACAAAAAGCCTATTTATTTGTTGAATCCAGGTTAAATCATTAATAAATATTCTTTTACATAACTTCAGAAATTTCCCCTTTTTTCTTTTAATTTAATTTTCCCCTTTAATTTTAAACTCCATAGATTTCTTTTACTTTTGTATCTGGTAGTCAACACCAATACCTCACTCCTAACAATACCTCCTCCAATCAAAACAATTGATTAAAGAGGCCGAGGTTTTTCTCTGCCACCCCACTCCATTGGTTCCATCTTCCTGAATCCACGCCTCCACCCAACCATTAAAGGTGACAACACCATCCTACCTCTCAAATCCAGGTAGGAGATTGAGGCCTGCTAGCGCAGCCCATTTGTCCCGCAAAAACATCAAAGGCAAGTCATACTTGTACCTCAAAAGTAAACATGTTGTGTAAGAAAAAAAATAAGTCTTTTGAAATCTTATAACCACACGATAAAAGGGAAAATGTTCTGATTTATTCAGGGCAAGAAAATCAAATGTTTCGGTTGTACTATGTTTTCTTTTACGACATTTTCACATGCGGGCTTTCAATAGTTATCTTTTTCGTGCTCATTCATCGGTAAATTTGTTTATTTCATCCATTTTTAGTAAAGTTCTTTGTTTAAATAATGCATTCTTTATATTTACTAGCCATTATGCACCCAATTCACTGGGTACTTCATGATATTTTATATGATACTTTGTTTTATACTCTTTATTAATATGCAAATTGATCTAAGTCCTAGCGTTAAGCGTTCGATTGTATCGAAAAACATTCTTATAACTCTCACCTTTTTAATTTAAAAAGGATAGGACTTCTAAATAATAATTTCTATTAATTTCCAAAATTGAAGTAAAATTATCTTTACGATCTCGTAACCCATTCCCTCAAAGTGGATTTCCGCAAAAACTATTTTTAGTGGATTTCTACTCAATAAAATAAACATGTTTTGTCGACTTTCCAATTTCTAAATCTTATAGTTCAAAAACAGAAATTCTTTTCATCAATGAGCCCTGTAACCCACCTTTGAGAGTTGATTTCCGTTAAACCCGTTCTTTGTGGATTTCAATTCAAGAAGGGAAACATGCATAACAAATTTTATTATCGTATGTCTAGTCCTTCAAAAACGGAAATTTTTTTTAATCAATTCGCACAATAGTAACTTCTCCTTCTCCGCATAGAAATAGATATCCTGGAATCCTATTCTTATCGGATCTCTATTCATTAAAAGATTTATCATCAACAATTTTCAAGTACGTGGATCTAACAATTCAAAAACAGGAACTTTTATTTATAACGCCCCTTAACCCTCATAAACCCTTTTGGGTGTTTATTTTCACAAAACTAGAGAGAGAAAGTCTACTCCTTAAAAATAAAATGCCTGATCAATTTCTTTTGGTCTAATAGTTCAAAAGCAGCATTTTTTTTTTTATCTATAACACCTCTCAAACCCTCGCAACGCCCCTTGAGGGGGAGGGGAAGGGTTGACGATTTTCACAAAATTTCTTTTGTAGCGGATCTCTACTTCATTAAAGGAACGTGCCTGCCAAATTTCGTGTTTGTTCATCTAATAGTTGAAAAACTGGAATATTTATCCATAATGTCCCTTGGGGATCGATTTTTGCAAAACATTTTCTTAGCGGAACCGTTCTAGCGCATGTTACAAAACATAAAATAGAACGACAGCTACTGGCAAAGTCTTTTGAATTTGTGACGTTTTTTGATTTGGTGAAATTGGTCTACTGTATAATACGTAATTACCAAAATATTTAAGTAGCCTTTAGCATGGTAACTTCATGATTTCATTCATTCAAGTGTTTCTGTGGATTTAGATCTATCTTTAATGCCTTTTAAGTTTTCAATTGCCTGAAAATAAACCTTTTATTATACAAACTGATGCTCCTAAAATATTTTTAATCAAACGAAATCTTTGTAACCAATATTACAATCTTAAAGTTTACAATAATACTTTTCTATACTTTTCCTATGTACATTTTTTAAAAATATATACTATATATATATATATAATATATATATATATATAGTATATATTTTTAATATATATATATTGTACATAAAAATCAAATGCAGAAGCCTACTTTTTATCACAGCCATGAATTTCCTTTAAATAAAATAATGTCTGAGCAATAATTATTCTTTTTCATAAAATGCAAATATTTTTTAATGGTATAGCATGTACTAATTGATTTGGAGGGATAGTAAATGAAAGCATGGGAAATAAAAGTTCTTACTTTTTAATGATATTCCTGATCATTAAACTATATTTTTAAAAATTCTTTTTTAAACATGTTTTCTTTTGAAATGTATTTTTACCTTAAAATATATTTCAGAGTAAAAAAAATAGAAAAGGGTTAGCGAGATAAAAGAAATAGAAATAAACACTTGCTTATGTCAATCTAGAGATGTTTGACACGGACGATGGCATCGTTTAATGTGGAGGTCGTCCGGTGTATTTCCGTATTTCTTCGTAGTGTCAATAATTGTTGTTTGAATGATTAAAACCGAGCTTAATACTTGCAACTGATTCAAGATCTGTGTGACTATATTTAGAGTATGAATTTCAATAAAATCTGTGATAACATACTAATTGTGAGTATTTCATTTGCTCATGTTTTGTTTTCTGAACTTACTTATCCTTTTGGAATTCTCAGCTGGAGAACGAGCTAATATTAGAAACTTATGTTTTCCTTTCTTCTGTTAAGGTAAAATTATGGTTTAGCTACAGTTTCTTTGCTCAAAAAATTTCGAGTTCTTTTTGCATTTCAGATTATGTATTCTTTTCGTGGAGTCTTTCAGGTCGATCGATTTGTGTATGTTTCTTATGTATTTTTTTTAATGAGTATGATTTTGTTGCAATATCATTTTTGTGAGATTAATTTTATTGTTGTGCTTGAATTAAAATATGATTTTATGCTCAAAAAAAGTTTTTTTTATTGATGTAGTGGATACATTTATCGATTATGGAATAATTGCACACTTAATCGCGGGTAAAAATCAAGCTATAGTTTTTTTGTTAATTATTATATTAATTTAGATTGTGTGAATCATTGTTTTTAAAATACTGAATAATTATGTAAATGTTCTTTGTGTATGAAAAATAGTTAAGTTTTTCATTTTATTCTTTAGTAATTGGAATGGATATGTTTTTTATATTTTTAATATTTAAAAAAAAAAAAACTGTCAGATTTTCATCAATATAAATTTTTTTTAAAAATACATTCTTATACAACTGTATTTTTGTTATTTTTTTTTATCAGGATGTTAAATTTTTTAAATATATATTAAAGGATTATGTTTGAAAGTTAATTCAAATAAATAAGTTCAAAATAATTCTTTGTTAAGTTGCATGTTTTCTTGAAATAAGTACATTATAGCTATTTATAATTATTAATTCAGATTGTGAAATTTTAAGTTTTTAACTAGAATATTTTTTTGCTATAATTTTAAGCAACACTGAAATAAAAACCTTTTGAATATGCTTGTTTTTTATTTTATTATGTTAGATTAAAGATTTTTTGAATATCTAACATTTAAAATATGTTCATTTAATATGAAGTAGTGAATCAATTGCAAACAGATAAGTTACACATAAAAGTATTATGGTACTTGCATATTATCGCAATCTATTGGTGACATGATAGGAAACGAAGCACATGATTGCCAATTCAGTGCATACAACTCATGCAAAATTGGGGTTGCCAATTTGGCGAGTTGTCATGAGCATTGGTGATTGTTGTGATAATATGTAAGTACTCTACCATTTAAGTTAGTGAAGTTGATGCATTAGTTTAACTAGGTTATTTTTACAAAAAATTAATAATGTGTATTGTCTGGCACTGGCATAATTTAGTTATATATTTAGCACTATTTATCTACTGTACCCAAAAACATTGCAATTGGTTTTTTATATCGTGATAATTGCAATAAGAATGGGTTTCACTTGTTTTTGAAGCTTTTTTAATCATGTACCTACTCTATTCTTTTCTAATTTCATTACTTATACTCAATGGCGTAGCTAGTCCTGAGTGGGCCCTGCACCAAAATTTCTCGGGGGTTCTTTCTTGGAAAATAAATAAGAGTACCATAAAATCTGGCATATAATGCACACTTTTATCTCAAAAAATAAGATCGAAATTTACGGGTGTGCATTATATGCTGGGTATAAAGATGAGAGCTTTAAAAAAAATGAGTATAGAAAAAAAATTAAACTTCTATATAGATCGAAATATTGTTTCTTTGAAAGAAATAACATTCTTTATGAACTTAAAAAGGCTGTAGTTCTAGAAGTACACTATTTTTTACTAAAGCTTGGAATGATACCTCGAATAAATGACTTCAAAATATAATAGTACTGCTCATGTGCATTTGGGTTTCTTCATAAAAAAAAATGGGTGCGCATTATATGGTGAATCTACGTAAAAAAACTAAAATCGCAGCTTGAAAGTATAGATGTGCGTTATATGCTGGATTTTACGTTAATTGCATTATTAAAATTTGTTTGAAAATGTCATAATATTACACATGGTGGGGCCCCTGAAGCTTGCTGGCCTGTTATCATTAATATGTTAGTTGCTATGGTCCCTGCTTATACATTTATTCAAAGTTTTGATTTATAGAATTCTGAATTGACATACATTTTTGCTGTAGTTTAAGTTTTCAATTTTGAACTTCTAAGGAAAGGGAGTAATTGTGAAATTTCCATTTATCTGTTAATAAGTTTTGCTTATTAACCCCTTAACTGCCAAGGAACAGCTACAAAATTCACCCACCCTCCAGTGTCACCGCTTTTCCCACAGGCATGAACTGTTATACATTTTATATGGGAAAAAGAAGCAGCATGTTTTTTTCCCAACCAAAAATTTTTTTACTTTCACTTTAAAAAAAGTAAAAGAAAAGGATAATGAAAATGCAAAATTTAATGTCTAGAGTTACAAAGTGAATAAAAAAAAACTACACCTTATCGATTGTGTGATATATCCTGAAACAGGGTTGAAAATATAAACCAGTATCACATTTAGTGATACTGGTTAGTGAGATTCATGGTGAATATTTTTCCTTGCTCAAACAATACATTTTTGCATCACACTTTTCTTGGAAGATGTTAATGATACTGAAAAGCTGCTTTTTATTTCCTCATTCCTGGAAAATACCCTTTCAAATTCCTTCCCCACCTCTTCTTTGAAATAAGTAAATTCTTTAAAAGCACTGTCAATGTCATTTTGTTGTATTCCAAAGCCATGGGACTAGTTTTTAATAGAGTAGCACAATGCAAAAAGTCATCCTTTGGAAGGATGAGTATACGTGTCTTGGGCACTAAACGGCCCAGCTGAGTAGGATATATACACACACCTGTGGCACTTAAGGAGCTAAAATGTTTGAATCATGCCTGGGCTTTGAATCTTTAGTTTAGGTACATTATCTTGCTTTGTATTTATCGATATCTAAACCAAACATCTTCATAATTTAAATGTTACATATGTAGTTGCAAATAAAAAAAACTTTTCTGTTAAATTATTTATCTTACGCAGAAAAGGACTTAATTCTAATCTTTACAAAAAAGGAAAAAAAGGTGTATTATTGTTAATCTTACAGTTTTTTGTGGGAAAAAAGTGTTTATCGGAACACATTTTTTCTTCTATAGGTACTATCCTGTGTGCAAAATTCACAGTAGATAAATTTTGCTGGTTGCTGTCTTTTCCATCTTATGAATTAAATACTTAGTCCTGCTAGTCCTTGGAAATTAATTAATTACACTTAGTGTCTCTCATTGTACTTTGAAATTAATTAATAACTATACTGTTGGTTTTAAATTAATCAATAATTGCACTAAATGTCTCTATTTTGATAATATTTAAGTGTAGTTTTTTGTTCCCAAATTTTATTCCTTTTTAATGAAACTAATTTTTATTTACAACATATTTTGTCTTCAGATTTCTTTATCTAACCCACTTTTCAACCCCACTTCCACTTCAACACTTTCGAACTCTAAAATATTGTGGTCATCTTAAAAAGATTTCTTTTAGGCATTTTTAAAAATGCTTTGTGTGAAAGGACCATGACTAATCTATATTCATATTATGGTGTTTAGTTTATTTCTGTTGAATGTTGACTTTTTTAAACAATTTCACTTTTTTAATATTGTGCCCCTCTTAACTGATATGCTCTTTCCCATTTCTACTTGGAAATATATTTTTCTTGTAGTAATTAAAACCTTTTGAATTGTTTTCTTATTTCTATTGCAAACATGGCACTTTTGTGATTCATTTATAATTTTTAGCTCTTATCTCTGAGTTGAGTCCCCAACTTTTCCATCACTAAATTTCTTTAGAATCAAAGCATGACTGTATGAATCACTTGAGAATATCAAACTATGACTCACATTCATACATGAAGAAATTCATTGTTTATGTACCTTTGTTGTAAGTGTTCAAAAAAGGGAGTCTCATTTCTCTTCCTAGGGAACAGTTTTTTGAGATATTAAAAGTTCCTTTTTGGTTTGAATTTGTATATATATATATATATATATTTATATATATATAAAAAAGAACTGCATGTACTTCAAAGTAAACTATTTTATTTGAGATTTGATTAAGTTTTGAAGAAAACGTTTTTCTTCCAACATTGTATTAATTATGGATTTTTGTTTGTTTAAAAATTTTCAAGAGACAAATAGAATTTTTGGATTTAGGTGGCTAATAATGCTAGCTAGTCTGTAATCCCCCCCCCCCCAATTTCAATATATTTGTATTTGTATAATATGTCAGTTTATTTGTTAAAATTTATATTAGTTAAAAGTGTTTAAGAGCATATTTTGTACTCCATGATTGCGAAAGTAAATTTTGTGTATATTACAGTAAACATATTCTGTATCCAAAAATTAGCCGTTTTGTGATAATCTTTTAAATTTTTTTTTAATTTCTTAAAAATTATTTGAATGGTAGAATTTTGAAAGATTTCACATTATGAAATAGAATGATTAACTCTTCCTATCTTGAATGATTTTTTTCAGTAGGATGAGAGCTCACACACACACTTTTGTAATGTCTTGCCATTTAAAACAATTGCATTCATTTTAGCAGTCATGTCTTTTGATGTCATTTAAAACAGCTGTGAAGTTTTATATGCTGTTAGCTTTTGTTTATTTTCTGAATGTGCCCCTTGTTAACAAAGATTAAATAGAAAATTACAAATATACCTTAAACAAATTGTAGTTTTGAATTATGTGATAGTAAGCTATATTACTGTGCATGGTTTATGAAATATTTATTTATTTTTATTTTTTGTTCATTTTTCTTTTAATATTATAGAACAGTGCATTTGAGAATTTATTGATGTTTAATTTTACAACAATTTCTTGATTTCTAAATTCTTTCTCTGCCTTTTGAAATATTTAAGAATTTTTATTTAGAGCCTATTTTGATATGGATATATTTTGGCATTGTTCCAAATTTTGATAAGTTTCTTTTATCCTGAGATATTGGAAAAAATTGAGAGCTTTTTACAACAGATATAAAAATACCCATTTAAGTACAATTATATCTTTCACTTACTTATTAACTTGCTTTTGTTACGTTTACTTTCTAAAATCTTGAAATGAACCCATTTTACAAGCTCAATTTATACTTTTAAAATTTTTATTAATTAATATATTTTTTAAAAAATATTGTTAAAAGCCTGCATTTTTTTTTTAACTTGAAAAAATTATTGTGAGAAAATATTTGCTTGTGAAAATAATGCAGTTAATATTACTGCAAAAAAAAAATAGTTGATATTTATTTTTACAATAAGTATTAAAAAATGAAATTCTTCCAGGTTTTTCTGTGGTACGGACCTTCATGATGAATTCAGTGAATTCAGAACAAGATCAAAATCCAAAATCCGAATCTCGCCCTGAATCTGTGACTCTAAAAAAAGGGACATTATGGCAACAACGTGATAAATTCTTCAGTCGCTGGAAGGAGAGGTTTTTCATTCTGACCAGTGATTATCTTGCATGTTTCAAGAAAGCATCCAAGATTGGAATATCAGAGATGGGTGGTTTCTTATATAAGGTTAGTTCCATTTGAAATCTGTATTGTTTGAACTTTAAATATTAGTACCAAAACAACAATTATTTTGAAACTTTTAATTATTACAGTAATAACCCAAATTTACACGATAGGTTGGACTGAGCAATAACTGTGTAAATCGAATTCATGTAAGTCAGCATATAATTTCTCATGTAAATACATATAAATTATTTTAGTTGGGGCTGGAGACAAAAGAAAATAATAATTTACATAAAATCTGCTTAACCCCATAACCCATATTTCAGAAAAATGGACTAAAAATGGAAATTTTTTTGACTGTTTAATTTTGTTCTTTATATTATTATAAAAGTTGGAAAATGGTTTTTCATTACAAAAATAAAATTTTAAATGCAATAACTACTATATTTATAATTTTTACATACACATAAAAAGTAATGGATTACAACACACACATCTTATTCAATTAGAGCAAATTAAACAACATTTTGAAGCTAAATATATATAACTAGTATAATATAATATAAAAGCACACCAATATGATTTTTAATACTTAAAATTTACAAATCTTTTACAGTATGGTATATCTCAAAACACGGTACTGCACACAAGCCCGTATCGCACTCTTTACAACAAACTCGTGTCTCACGTTTTATCCTCTTCCCTTTTTCATCAGTTTTCCGACTGCATATAAAACACTGTCTGGTTGGAATAGATTTTTTTCTCGTTGGTGCACTGTGTTCTGGTAAGTGTCAATCAGTGAGGCACAGCAAGCTTACGCTAGGACACCCTGGTCCTGGTAGCTGAACATTTGGCTTATTTTGTTTGACAATTGCTACTCTGTAGTTCATATTATGTTTTGCACCTTCTGAATTATACATAATGTAGGCATTATATAATGCCTGGTATAGGAGATGAAAAATATCTTTTGGTAATATTTTTTACTTCATTTTCTTGTAACTGGGTATTCTGTTAGATGTTGGTCAACTTAATCAACTCCTCCCATAGTATTATTGTAGTCATGAACTACTTTTAATTTCAATTTCTTTTATTTTTCTTATCTTCAAACTCAATCATTTCTGCAGTATGGACTGAAGAAATCATTCAAACATCCTTTTTATCATGCTATTTTATAGCCTCGACTGAAGTCGTAATCAATGAAAAACTAAGACCACTAATGCCATCAATTAAGAAAATAGTGAATTAAGTATCCTAAAGTAAAAATGAACTCAGCTTGGGCATCACAAATACTGCTCGTAGTAGTTGCCCAAACTAGATTAGGGCAATCTTGGCAAGGGGTAAATAAAACCCTATGTAACACAAGTATAATATTGCAAACTGAAGTTATTTTGATGTAGAAGGTTTCATAAAATCTTAACAAATTTTTTCTACTGGCTCAAGGATTTTTTTCCTCCTACAAAATTTCCCAGCAGCATACTAATTTTTTAATTCCTTGTTTTTTTGAAAAAAAATATGTTTTCTGTTGTTTTTTTCTAAAATTTGTAACCTTCTTTCAATTAAACTGAGGCCCCTTCTGTCAAACTCCCAACTGTCATTCAATCTTCTGATTGAAATTCGTCTAAAGACTCATGCAAGTTCTTCAATGTCTTGCTTATGCATTTCTATGAAATCAATTTTCAGCTCCTGATTGTGAAAATCCAGCATTGAAATCCACTTCTAAATTTATTTGCCTGGCAAGATTGACAACTTCTTTAATAACAATTACTGATTTCCCGAATATTACCATTTCCCCCCCCCAACAAACAAAAGACGAACCGACGTGATTTGAAAATCGCATAATTCCAGGTTTGTACAAGTTGGGGTTGCATAAGTCGAGGTATTACTGTATGAAATACCTTTTGTGAAAATAATAAAGGATATTGCAAATTAAATCATTCCTGGACCTTATAGTTTTTATCTAACATGGCGTAAAAGTTGGTCGGAATAAAGTAATGTGTCATCTAAAGTTTGAAATTAAATCAATTCCAATGCACCTCTTGTACCTCTACAGCAATGTTAATTCAAATCAGTAGGCAAAGGAAAGACAGTCAATCAACAACTCAACAACAAATTAACAATACCCAAAGGCAGTCATGTATATAATTAATGATAAATTCTTTAAAGTGCATCAAATATGTTTTCCAATTGAGAGGTATAATAATAAAGAAAGTTTAAGAACTTTCTTAAAATTGGGAAATGTTATGCTATTAAAATGATTATTGATTAGTTAAATATGTACTCTTATACAAAGAAGAAATATGCATGTTTACAATTTTTTCTATAAATTGTTATGCATATGCTTTAAATTTTATTCTATAAGCTCACAATGTATAAAAAATCATTTTTAAAAATAAAATTTCAATGCTAATATTACGGGTTATTATTTTATTTCTAAAGCCTCACACCAATGTGGAACCTATGCTGAATTTCTGTTAATGAATATTAACTTAACTCAGTGGCGCAACAGCTCATAAGAGCCAAGGCCTACTGTGCCCAACTCAGTATGTACGACCTTGGGTCCTGAGGTGCATGAGCAGATGTTCCAGTCACATGGTCAGCCTGATGCGAAACCGCCAGTGTTAAGTTCTCAAGCAAGCTTGTACTCATTCTATCAACCCACTGAAGGGATGAAAGGCTGAGTCAACCTTACCCAGCCCGGGGTTTGAACCTCGGACTTGTGGTATGGAAGCGCGATGCACTAATAAGAAAATCATATTTAAAATTTTCCTAGTGTTTAATGCATAACTTATTTTAATTATATTTTCATTTATTTATGTACATATAAAATAAATTGTTTTAATTTAAAAGAATCTTTTTTCCCTTAATGTTTTATTCTAATTTATTTTCCTGTCTGGAATAAAGCTAATAAAGGATTAGCTAAATCTTTTTATTTTTTTAAATTTAAAAACAGAATTGTGAAGTGAACTATACATTTATACAGTTTCGTATAAGTTATTTTTAGTAAATAAAACCAATATACCTGATGATATAAATTTTTCATCTAGTGGCTTAACTTTAGTAGTGCTTCCATTTTGTATCTAGAAGCTGTATATTTTACTTTTTAACTCTTTCATTTTAAGTGATTGTAATCTGGAAGTAAAGGTAGTTTTTTTTGATATATATGGGGGTCCTGAAAGTAGAAAATGGGACATTCAATAATAACTAGGATAGATGTAAATGAAAATTCATGTTCCAATTTTTAATATTAAAACAAAATGTGTATATTTTTTTATTTGGTTAAGTAACAACTTGATTAAAAATAAGTAAATAAATGTTATACCTATTTATAAAGAATAAGTTTAAATTATTTTTTTTCTTATTTCCATAATTTGTAATAACTTGACAAAAAATAATTTTTTTAATTATAATTTTTTATACCTACTTATAAAGAATACAAATAATTTTAAAATATTTTATTGCTTTTAATTTCATGATTTGAATGAATATAAAATATTTTTAAATGAATATTTATTGAACTTTAATTTAAATAATAGTGTATTTAAAATCTGCATTTACTTGCTTTTGTTTCATTGTGCAGTTTCTTCAGAGTACTGAACAAACCCTGCCAAGTTTTTTATCTTATTTTTAGGCAAGAATTCAAAAAATGAAACTCCAAAGAAAAAGGAATACCTTGAACTTACACCTTTTTGGCAAAGATTCAAACAACTTCATTCAGAAAATTTTTTTTCTCTCTGCTTTTGGCAAATGTTCATTCAGAAGTTTTAATACTTGTGACAGAATAGCTTTCTTTATAATGTTCAAAACTAATGTATAGTCAACTATTTTTGTAATACTTTTTGGACTGGATATTAATATTCATTAACAATTCAATTCAAAATTTATTCAATCATCTTGTCTTATGTAAAAACTAGAGAACTTATGATTTACTTATTATTACTTAATTCTTAATTTTAATGTTCAGAATAATTAGCATAACATTCCATTGGATAAATATATTTTTTTCTTTGGTAGAAACATCTAGATTGAAATTTATGATTCGTTTTGGGAATGTTATTATGATATTGTATTTGAAAATTTTGGATTCTGTATTGGCAATATTTATTAATATTTATAAAATTATTCATTATTAATATTTATAAAATTTGTAGAAGTCACAATAAAAAATCTTAACTATCAATAAAATTTACGAAATATATCCAGATTAACAGTATCCAAACTATCTAATTTCTTTTTATTATTATTAATAAAAACTCAAGGGAACACTAATTTAAGTACTTAACTAGTATGGAGTCACGGGAAGTATTTATTTCGATGCTATTATATATATAAAAGTTAAACTTATACATGATATTAATATTGAGGAATTGAAAGGTAATGATTTTTTCATTGGATCATGCCTATCTAATAGCTCTTGTTTTTTATATACAGGAAATGTCAACCAAAAAAAAAAAATCCTAGCATAATGTAATTAAAAGTCTCTTGGTTTTTCTACTGTGAAATTAAGCAGTATATAATTTACAATAAAAAAAATTCATGCATTGAAAAAGCACAAATACTGTAGCAAAATCTCTAGTGTTTCATACTTTTTAATTCTTAACAAATGCTATATCTGTCAGTGTTATTGACAAAGATGTATAATGAAAGGTTTCATGCACCATAATAATAGAATGTACTAAACTTTGCTTAAGTCTCAAATAATGCCCTTAATTGAAAAAGAGTTAGACTGATAAATCAATTAGTATTGTATGACTAAAAAATCAATTTGTACTATACATTTCTAATATTTATTTTCCTTAAAAAAATTTTTTTTTTAATCTTTAAAAATTAAATTATAATTCTTCCTTTGATATTCTGGATTTCTTTTGGAAAATGAAGAACAATATATATTTGCTGCAAAAATAATAGAATTCAAAGTTGGAATTAGCCTTTTATTAAGTAATATATAGAATCAAATTTACCACTTATCGTTATAGAATGACAGAGAGAGGAAGAAAGAACTGTGTTTTTTAAGCGAATATCTTGTTTTTGTTGGGAATAATTTTTAAGTTTTGGATATTAATTTAGTGTACTATATCGTATATTGTCCTGTGTTTGGAAATAGATAAAATATAATTATAAAGATTAGAGGTGCTGAAATAAATTTTTAAAAATTTAACTCTAATGAAGTGTTTAGAATTTCTTATATTTTGCATATTTTTAAACCTTATTGAATTTGACAATTGTTTATTTTTTGACAGAATTGAAGTGCTACAATTGTAATCACCTTCCTCCTTATTGTCTTAAAATTTTTTTTTTCAGTTTGTGTACCAAATTGGTTGATTGATTAAAAAAATTGATTTAAAAAAAATATTAAAATATTCTTTTTATCAACAAATTAAGAGCTTTTTGTTAAAAAATTAAGATCAGAATTTTTTTAAAAAGAAATATTTGATTGCTTTGTAGGTGAATCTAGCTGATGTGGATGACCTTCAGTGGATTGATAAGAAACAAGATGGTGTAATTGCAGTCCGTGTTGGTCAAGAAGATCAACTGTTGCTTTGGTCATCCAAAGGACTGGACAATTGGATGTTTGCCCTCAGGGATGCTGTGAATCTCAGCAAGGGTCGTAGGGAGGCTCTCCGTAGATCTCAAACATTGATGCCACAGTTGTCTGATGGAGGTCTAATAGGAAGGTAAGTTACATCTACATGAACTGTCAACTAAATATTAAATTTTATCTTAAATATTTAATTATTAAAAATTTCTGATACTTTTTAATGGCTTAAGTGGCCAAATACAATTGGGGACATAATTAGGGACAAATGAGGGAATTAAAAGTCATTAACCTTGAAAATTAGGGAAAAAAGGCATTATAATTATAGATATGATATATTAAAACAAAATGTAGTGTTTTCTTTTAAAAATTCAAATATTATACATATTTAAATATCTTATTTATAATTATATAGTAATATGCTTTTATATAAAAAATACATTAAAACATTTGCCTTAGATATTTAATGGAATTACTGATCCTGTGCGAAGTAATCTGATTTTGGAATAGTTGATCGATATTAAGTTGAATAATATTTCCATTTCAATATTATATTATATTTTTTTATTAAACAATGATTTACATCATTAATTATCCTTTCGTCTTAATAAGAATTGAGTGGTATTCACTTTCAGTCATAAATTGAAAATTTCATTTTGATAGTTTAAGTATTAATATATTTTTTAAAATTGAAAAGTGTAAGAATTCATGCAGAATTCCTTGCAAAAATAATATATTTTTACTTAAAATCAGATTCCATCAATTTCATTATTGTTTTAGCTAACCATTTTTTCAATAAAAATTTAGATTGGTGGACAAAACCTAAGACTGAATGTTATTTTCAGTGGTGACAGCCACAATATTAAGCCTATTGATATAACTAAATCAACATAATTGCATGTTAAATTTTTTTCAATTTTTTTTATATAAGCATAATTTACATGACAATGCTGATTACTGATAGAATATGCCGGTAGCATTGGTTTTAGTGAAATCTGAAGGTGAAAGAATAAATTGATAATCAATGGAAAGTGTGGGGGAAAAAAGGTGACAAATACAGTAGAACGTCGTTTATCCAGAGCGTCAAATATCCGAACCAAGAGAATCTGAGACCTTGCAGCGAAAAAACGGAGGTGTACAATGGTACAGAAAAAAAATAAGTGATTATTTTCTGCAATAAAGGTAAAATTGCGACATTTTGCACCTATTTTGCTTTTTCTTCGAGCACTTTTCCTGCACGTGATGATTTTCAATATTCGTATAGTGTCCGGTTTCATATACTGCATGGATCGCATTCGGTTTTCAGTTATCTGAATGATGCCCGGTCCCAATCGATTCGGATAAACAATGTTCTACTGTAACAGATGCTGTGAGAGAATTCAAAATTGCTCTCTGCTGATTCTTGAATTTAGGAATCATTCCAAAGAAATGGAATGATAAAGATCAAGCTAGAAGATAATTTTTTCAGTGCTGTGACTACAAATGACAAAAAAATATCATATATACTCATATCTAAGCTACCATTGATTCTAAGCTGTTCTCCAAATTCTTGAAATGCTTTTGTGAAAAAATGTTGTCATCGATTCTAATCCATACCCCCAATTCTCTGTTTTTGGGAAAAAATTAAAAATTATGTATAAAAGATTTGTCAATATCCGATGCTTAAATTTTTTTAAAAAAACTTAATGAGAGAAATAATAAAAAGTTAATAATTAATTTTACCAGTGTTTTTAAAATCTTTCAAATACATACATAAACTTATAATTACTCTATCCATCAGTGTCATGTTTCAAAAATAATTCGTCACTCTCATTGTCACAGCTGTCTTCGGAAATGGTGCCAGCAATGCCATTGTCAGTGCCATCCAATGAATTTGTTATGCAACATTTTTTTTAAAAGAATGTTTTGTAAAAGAATTATTAAAGACTTTTGAACATTTACAAGCAAAAATTATATGATTTTGGTTATGCCATTGGCATATATTTGTTTAATTTGTGTCGAATTTTCAGAGGTCACTGCTGTGTTACCATTTTTTTCTGCATATAAAATTGCTTCCCTTTTCATACTTGTCATAGTGAACTTGTCTTGATGCTATTACCGATATCTTTAATATTTAGGTGATCAAAAGAAAGCACATATACAAAAACATTCCTAATTACAAGCAGACAATGATGTTTAAGATGGACTGAATACTGTAGATAAACTGCAGAATGAGATAAGTTATCAATGCAAGGGGCCATAATGGATAGTTACATTTTTCATTTTGAAAAGGGCGAAAACTCAATTTCTCCCATCCAACAAATGTTTTGCTTTTGATTCTAAGTTACACCTGATTTTCAGTCGCATTAACACTGGAAAAATAGTGCAGCTTAGATTCGAATAAATGTGATATATCATTCCAACAGTGAAAAGGAACCATATTACCACAGCTGGACTAATGGAAGTACTGCCATAGATTTTCATTTATCATATAAAACTGTTTCAAGATGCTTCAGAAAACAGAATTATATGTCAGAATATTTTTTCTATGTGTCTCACTGATAAGAAGGCTGTATAGCTCCCATATGCAATGGTGTTGACAGCATGAAAACTGGTTTGAGAGTGATTAGGTACATGGTGCCCTTCTTGAATGAGAGTAGACTAAATGTCTGATGGAAAGACTGAATGCCTTTTATCTGACATTTAGAGAAATGAAAAATCTTTTTCTACATTTCACGGGTGACATTAATACCTTGCCCCCAACATACTGCCAGTATCATTGGGTTCCACAGTGGGTATATGTCAAAAAATGTTTTAGAAATACTTGTTATGTGTGTTCTTTGTATGTTCTGTATAGCTGTTCTGTGTTTTGGTTTACATTTAAATGTTTTGCCAACTATCTTTGTAGTGTACAATATTCTGGTAACACCATATTTGTAAATATGACATTCAACAATTCCTGGTTTTTAAGTTACTTGGATATTTGCTCTCCATCTGTAGGTTTTGTTTCCCAGTGTATTCTTTTCTATTTTTTTTAAAATTGTATGTATTATTTCTGTTACAAACTGAAATAATGCTACTTGGTTAATGTAGTTAATTGTTTATAGTAGTATTTTGTATTATTTTTAAAGTAAAAGATCATTTATACTTTTGATACATATGATAGAGATTGATTAGTTAAGAATTTCTTACTGCATAAGTTCTGTTTCATTGCATTTAAGTACTTTTCTTTAATAAACCTAGAATCATGCCTTAGTCTCTTAAGTAAAATAGTAACTCATCAAAATTCGTAATATGTTATATTGATTTATTACGGCTTATACTTATACTTTCACAATTTACATATTATGTGTTCTTTGGAAATTGTATTTTGATAGTAAAAAGTAATTACTGTTTTCCTTTAGAATTGAAAAACTAATCTGAAAATAACATTTTTAGGCATCGAGTCAACTCCCACCATTCTTTATCAGCTAGTCCTGGTCCTCCTGGAATTGTTCATTCTGGTTCCAATCTAGAACTATGCAGCAACGCAGGACCTTTCATGCGATCACTTGTAGATAAGCATTTTATGCCTTCAATTAATGAATATTCTAGAAGAATGTCAGGTGAGTCTGTTGTAGATGTGCTTTATCGTATATTTGTCCGAGTGCAACTTTTTTTATAACTTTATTATAGTTTAATTTCCTATCAAATTTCATGTTTGACAGTAAATTAAGGCTTCATGTTATTCAAGAATTCCATACTTATGCAAATTAGATTTTAATTTATTGAAATTGGTTTACATATATGCTGTTTGAAAGCTGTTTTGTGCTATATGGGTAATATAATTCTCCAAGGTTAATTCTAAAAGGGAAAATATAGCCCTATTAGATAGTATTATTTTATATTTGTTCAGGATAAAAATGCATATAACCAGTTAAGTCTTTCCAGTTTATTTTATAGCCTGATAACTGCTATAAGAAAAGCTTCATTCCTGTTTTTATCTGGGAAAAATTAAATGAAGGACTCGTACACGAGCTTGATGGATGTATTAGAAACTCACATATGTTTTCATTGAAATCTCCTGCAGATTTTCTATTCATAAGATGGAAAAAGTATAAAGGAAAGAAATAAAAGTTTCTTAGTTACCAATTTTGATTTTCCTTTTAGTACTAATTGCACACACACAAAATAAAAGTACTTTGCTTATCACTTTTAAAAAATTTCCTTTTATAAAAAATAAATAAATATTAAATGGTGGTCTTTGGTTAATCTAAGGTCATTCATTCAATATTAATATAAATTCAAATTTTAAAAAATGTAGTCTTAACAACTCAAGCAGATCTATTGAAAATTTGAAACATCATAAAAACATGTTCCATTTTAAAATTAGAATTACAAACATTCTTTTTATTTAAAAAAAAATGACATGAGTACTTCTAACTGTGCATAATTTATTTCAGTTTTAACTGAAGGAGATACCAACGGCGATACTGACTGTGATGCTTCTTCCTCCTGTGATTACTATCCTGTGACTCGACACACATTTGGCCCTCGACTTGCTCCTCAGTGCTCGTCTGGGTCGCATAGTTCCTTAGTCTCGCTGGGACGGCGCTCTGAAAATGGTCACCTCTATAAGCCATCTCCCCGTTCATTGCAGGTGTCTCCTGCTTTGACCCAGCGTTCGCTGTATGCTCAGCACATCCTCTCATCGCCGGAGATCTCTCAACCGCAGGACTCCAGACGCACAAAGTCATCATCGGCTACCTCTGCCACCTCAGAATTTTCCTTCGTGCATCCCGACTCTCCTGTTGCCGTGTCATCGTTGCGGCTGAAACACAACCGTCCAGGTGATACTAAGAAACCACATCAATTGTTGCACCAGCAACAGTCACTAGGGCTTCCGGGCAATGGGTTTCGACCCTCCAGTGTCTATGGACAAGCTTCAAGCGAGCTACCACCGGACGTTGTTCCATATGGAGCATTCACGGCAACGGAGACGCGATCGATGCCGAAGAGGTCGGCAAAATGTTATGGTCACACAAAATCAGACTCAAATTATGCAGATCCAAAGTTGGATCATTTGCAGAATGTTGGTGTGCAATCAAGTTCTCATAAATCAGTTGTTATGTGATGACCATGATTGGAGGTTTTCCTTTCTAGAAGTTTATGTGTCTTTGTAGTTTTTTGGTAGTTTGTGTTTCTGTGTTTGTTTTTGTAGGAAGTGATGTGGTGTATGTAGTTGGATGTGCTTTTGCTGGACACTTGAAAATCTTGTTAATTTTGAATGGTATCACTTTTCCATCTTCTCAATATTATTTATTTATATAATTAAGTAAGGGTAGGATTTTTATATTTAAAAAAAATAGAATTGTGTGAGTTCTATTTTTGGCAGCCGATTAAAGAAGTTTGTTTCCTTTAAATGAATTTATTTTTTGTGATATTTACATTTTTATTCCATTGAGTATTTTTTAGTCTTTTTGCTAACTACAAAATCTTTTTGTATTTTTTTTAAATAATGATTAATATAAAAGAATCTATATTCATAAGAAGGGAATAAACATTGTTTTGTATTAAAATGAAACACAATATAGTTCGAATTCATTTAGATATTCATACAGATAGTATTATTAGTATGTGAAATCATGACAAAAATTTGCTTTCAAGAATTAAAATGGAGGACTCTTAAGCAAATGCAATTAATAATGCCAATGTATTTTTTAAAAAAAATATTTTTTCCTTTTTTAGATGATTATTTTTTAAACCAAAATAAAATTTAACTGTTGAAATACAATAATATTTTAAAAATTTTGCGTTATTTGATAGTGCCAAAAAAAGAATTGAGTAAATTTAAAAAAAATCATTTTATTGCTTTATTGTAGTAAAATAATAGTGAGCAAATGTTTTTCATTGGAACTTTGAAATTTGTTTTTCTTGGGTTGCAAAAAGGGGCATTTTTTAGATGTCATTGA
The DNA here is from genome assembly GCA_019973975.1 of Trichonephila clavata. Classification (NCBI taxonomy): domain Eukaryota; kingdom Metazoa; phylum Arthropoda; class Arachnida; order Araneae; family Nephilidae; genus Trichonephila; species Trichonephila clavata. Next base: position 65,948 of record BMAO01026030.1, read on the forward strand.
AAATTAACAAAGTTTATAAGTGTGAAGTGAAGGCAAATCCCTAGTTTTTGATCCTCAATTACATAAAGCACAGTAGAACCTTTCTATATTTTTCTTCAAATATTTCTTGGCCTAGTGATAAAAATGGATTGTATGATTTTGGCATCATGAGAACTTGCTTCATTTTTCGGAAAGAAAGAAAATGATGAAAGTGAATAAATGAGAATGATTTTTCACCCTTTTCTATCTTTGGTTGTAAAATATCTTTTCTTAATTGTTTTCTTTTAATTTTGCTACCTACCTTATCTAATTTGAATACTTCTTTGAATTTGGCACTATGCCAAAGTTCATCTTTTTCACAAGGCCAAGTCAAATATTATATTATGATTCATATAAGAATTAACATCATTCACACATCATAGCAATAAGTTAACAGAACTTGATATTTTCATATTTTGTATTCATATTGCTTTTTTATATATATTTTTATTTATTAAATTCATTGATGCAATGTTTTTGTTGCATGTTAAGCCCTCTTTTGAAGCACAAAGGTATTGCCAACAGGTTTTTTAAAAATTATTTACATCTTTAATAATTTTCTCATATCTCATTAGTTACACTAATATCTTTTAAAATCTGTGTATTCATTCTTGCAATTTTTTGCATTTATTCATATAAAAAAATATTGCATTGCATTAAAATCATCATGCATATATTTTGTAATTGTTTATCTTGATCTTAAATGAAGGTTCTGCTGTGTTAGATCTGATTCAATCAGGGGTTTTACTTTTTTAAAAACCCTATTAGTGCTCATTATTTAATACATTTTTATGCTCCTCATACATTAACATTCATTCTTTATTTGTATTTGTAGATTAATACTATATAAAGCTTTTTCAAATGACTTGTATATATTTCTTTTGGTATTGAGAATAATTTTGTTGGAGGAATATTTTTATTAAAATCTTAAATTCTTTGTAGTTATTGTGTCGATCCAAATTAACAATTTTTTAAAAATTCCTATGTAGTTTTACTTTTTATTGTATTTCTTTTAAAATTTTGAAATTTCAGTCATGAATCTGAAAAATGATTACTGTAAAATCCAGTGTATAACGTCCACCGGTGTATAACTGCACCTATACTTTCAAGCTACATTTTTTAATTTTTAGGTATACTCACCGTATAATTTGCACCCCCTTTTTTATGAAGGAACCTGAAATGTATGTGTTCAATTCTATTATGTTTTGAAGTCATTTATTGGTGGTATTATACCAAGATTTTTAAAAATACATTAATTTGTCTACAATTACAACCCTTCAAATTCATTAGGCACATGCCATTTCTTTTAAATAAACAGTATTTTAATCCATGTAGAAGTCTAAATTTTTTTTTGCTCAACTCTTTTTTTTATTTTTGAAGCTATTATTTTTGCATTTGGGTGTATAACATGCACCCGTAAATTTCAATGTTGTTTTTTGTGTGAAAAGTGTGCCTTATACACTGGATTTTACGGTACTTTTGTATTTAGAAAACATTTATTAGATTTTGTGTGTGCAGCAGATGAAATGTTAACAGTCATTGTAAGTTGGATCTTATAAGATAGAGTTGAATGTTTTGCTAAGTCATATGATTTTTAATCCTAAATAAGTATTAACTAGTCAAAAATGTCAGTCTTATTGTGATTAGTGTGCAAGAACTATCAAAGTGGGTGGTTGAAGTATCATTTGTTCTGTCTGGACTAATTTAAAAATGTTTGTTAAGAAACATATTTGCTTTTATTTTATTTACATTTTTTGTGTATATGTTGAATGTGTTTATACATAAATTATGAGTGTTTCATTCTGAGTGTAAACTTTGAAGTATTTTAACTTGCTTTTTAGGCATTTGTGTTCATTTGTATTTTTTTTAAAGTTATATTTTTAACCTTAATCTGCTTTGGTATTTGGTGATGTCAGGAGTTGTAGATTTGCAACTTGCAAAATGGCAGAAAGGGAAGATATTTAGCATTTCTTTGTTTTATCTGTATTTATTAACCTTTGTGTGCTAAATTAGCACAGGGGTCTGCAAAACTTTTGAAACAGAAGAGCCAATTTGTAACAAGACAATTAAACTATCAAAGAGCCTAAAATATTTATTTGCATATGCCCTGGAGGGAAGAGACCTCTGGTAGCGAACGCAATCACATGACTCTCATGCTCCAACTAATATTTGTTCTATTTGAAAACAATTTTATCCAAAGTAATATTTTACATTTCTTCAAAAACTAAGAAGATATTTTTATTTCTGTGGCTCAATGCAAGGACATCCGTTGTGAAAATTTCATAATGTGAATATCATTTTCAAGCTTTGTGAATGTAATTCTGTACGAATAATTTTGTAAGTGCTTTATTTTAGAATTTTAAGCTTACATTAATAATTAAAATTGATTTTGGTTGTTCTTGCATGCAAAAGTCATTTAAAACTTTTTATTAAACTTAAAGCTTATCATAAAATACGGAAAATGTTTTGAAATGTTCATTTCTGTTGGAGGTTTTAGTGCAGTTCCTGATCAAAAGCATGAGTACTCTCAAACCCATTTATACAACAATGTAAACATAGCTGGAAATCATTTTTAGGCATGTCTTCCGATGGTGGTATTTTTACCAATAAATTGGACTTACTGCTTTAAAAATAATTGTAATATTTTACCTATTTTTTTAATGAGCTTTGTTAATGAAGAATAAGTTATAATATAGGAATAATAATCTCAAATAACTATCTTAAGCCAGTCAAATATTCAAATGTATATGTAAATTAAGGTAATTTCTTCACTAACTAATTATAAAGAAAAGAGAAAGGGAAACAACTTTTTTGTAGACATAATTATTTTTTTATAAAAATTCATAGAGGCAGATAACTGAAGAGCAACAAGCTTTTCTATGCAAAGTGCTGTGGTTTGCTGACCCCATAATTAGCATATTTTTCTCACTTGCTTTATTATTGAAATAATTTACTAAGTGTTTTTTTGCATATTTGAGAATATTTTTTTCTGTATGTTACTTGGAAGAGAACCTTTTATAAAATCCCTTTTTGTTCCATCAACTTTGTTTAGGCTTTTAATCCAACTAACTTACAATCTATAAAAGATTTTGGTTCTCTAAAATAGAGATCGATTAAAAATTGTAACATTATTTTACACAATAACTAGATTGTTAGAAGATAATTATTTAAATTTCATAGCTATTTATTTTTAGAAGTAGTAATTATATTGAATATTTAGTATTTAATTTCCATACCATTAATTTTTTTTTTAATGAAAACTGATGGATTTCTAAAAATATTTTCAAAGATTTTTTATCTTATTTTATTGAACATCTGATAAATTTGATGATGCTAAGTCTTTCTTTTTAAAAAAAAAAATTTGAAAATGAATATCAAGATCTGAAAACAAATGTGTTCGTTTTCAAAGTTATCAAAAATAATGCCTACATGTACAAGGTAGGCCAAAGAACACAAATTGTTGTTTTCAATGTGTATTTTTATAATTTTGATAAATTGTAAATAATTAATGTTTACTCTTTAAATGTTTAGCAATAAATTACTCAGAAACATAGGAGCGTTTCTCAAGTAAAGCTGTAGTATATCTTAGGGCAGTAAACAGTAAAGGAGGAATTTTTAAATGATAATAAATTGTATGCATCTTTGTGAAAAATCTTTTTTAAAAATTGAATTCACTTATTTAAACGAAATTTTACCCTTAAAAAGATATTTTATAAAGGTTGTGTTGTTGAAACATTGAAAGCTGCTGCTTCATGTATTCAACATATATTATCACTGTAATAGCATACTGAGAAGAGCTTTGAGGTAGTCTAAATATAATCATCTAAAAAAAATTAACACAATTGTCTCAGTACTGAATAAATTTATCTATTCCCTCTGAAAAAGAAAGGTTGAATGAATTTTTCTTATCACAGATTCATTGATTAGAAGCGAAACATTTACCTATAAATCAATTTTCTTAGTGGATCATAGGTGTTGCACAGAAATCTCTTGTGAGCCTGAGAAATCATGTCACAGTTGATAAAACTGTGTGTGCCTAATGCAAGTTGTTGTAAAAAAGCTAATTTTTGAGAAATTTATAAAAATAAGTAGTCATTTAAACATTGAAAGAAATTATTTCAAATTTTGATAGATACTGAAATATATATTTTAAAAAAAGGGAAAAGGACACCGAGAGAATAAAAGAGTTGCTTTATCTTCGTTTATTTTTTCCTTATCTCTAGTATTTTAATTATTCCTTTATTAAATATTTTTTGATATATTTATATTACATGTTGCCTTCCAGTTGTGAATCAAGTACTTACTACTTCTTTGACATAAAGTATGTTTTATCTGCTACATTAATATTAAAATTTTTTTGTTAGAGAAAAAATGCTGCCGAAAAGAGTCTGAAAGTCCTTGATGTAATAAATGAAAAGAAATTAATGTTACATTGTTACTTTAATCAAATATTAAATATGCATCTCAAACTATATATGTAGTGTCATGAGTTTGAGTCTTAGTACCACTGAAGACCCACCATGTTGATGGGTGATGCACATTAAATCTGTTTTGAAGCTCAAAGTCCTGTTGGCATGGTGTGGTAGTGTGAAGGGGGTATCAGCTTGGGTGTTGTCCTCATCACTTGACTATGGTTCAAAATTATTAAGTCTGTTGCCAACTGACCTCATTTTGTTTTATAGTGATGTTAGTAAACATTCCCTTAAACTATATGTCTTTGTATATAACTATGTATTTAACAAAAATACATACATTTTTTGACAAATATAAATACTATTAATGAGTAGCATGTAAGCATTTTAAGAAAGCAGATGTCATTAAATCTATCAAGATTGGTCATTTGAGATTTGCAGGCCATATCTGCTGAATGGACCCTTCATCCTTGGCGTTCAGAATTTTCATTTACTGTTAGAAGTAAAACTAGGGGTTGGCCTAAATTCAGAAAGGCTGGTTGTGTGGAGGATGATTTTAAAGTTTCAACCTGTTGAGGACTATGATCACATGTGATCATGAGTTTCTCCCTTCAGAGCCCACAGTTAATTTCACTTTCCCCATTCTGAGATTGATCACACCGATTTGATCTGAATTTGGAATGATTATAAATGATAAATTTTGGTGTATTTTATTACAGATATGAATTTTTTAATGAAAGGCTTAACATGAATAATTGCTCGGTCCTGAACAAGTTATAAGTGATTAATTGGAGAACTGTTGCTATGCAGAGATCAGAATGGAAGAGAGTTCTTGAGAAGGCCTTGGCCCCCACACACCAAGTGCTGTTGTGTCCTTAGAAAAAGAATTAATTGAAATAGCAATAGATGAGATATTGTCACTCAGGGAGAAATCTTGATTGCAAAATGGCTCATAGCTACAAAAGACCTTTCTTTACGGAAGGAAGAGAGAAATTTGTTCATAGTTGTGACAGTTATTTAATTAAACTAATTCTGTAGATTCTCTTGAACTGGTATTAGTATGCAGTTGCTGTGATGTTGCATATGTTGTTCAGTGAAAAAAGAAAAATTAAAGATATGTTATTGCTCCAAATAAGTAATGTTGGAAGAAACATAATTTGTTCAAATTAAAACATAAAATAATTGTACATGATTCCAGATTTTGAAGTTTCTCATACAAATACTACAGCTTTACTTACCTTACAAACAAAATGAACTTAAGTAGATCATATATTTTCCTTATTTTTTAAAACTTCCTTCAGAATTTTTATGTGTAATTTGTTGAGTTTAGGTAGCATTTTGTCATCTTAAAGATAGAAAGTGAAAAAGATTGAAAATTTATTTTTTATTCAAATTGATTGCTTTAAAGAAAATATGGGGAAAAAATGTTCCTGTAGCTATAGATTTTAGCAGGCTTTAATATTTTAAATTTGTTTACTTATATTGATTATTGTTTCTTTTATTTTAAATAAATGACTTTTTACACATTTATTTTTTTCCCTTCACATTTTTCCTTGTTTTTTTTTTTTGTAGGAAAAAAGATGTATAATTGAAATTTTTGTATAAAATTTATTTTCTATTTTGTAATTCCCTCTGTACAATTTAGGAACATATATTTGATTCATGATGTTTGAAAGTATGCTGTTTAACTTAGTTTTTGAACAAAATCAATTATTTAGAATTATTTATAAATTTTAGAAGATTATATTTAAGGTTATTGTACTCTATATATCCTAAGTGTTCAAAATGTAATTGCTTACATGTAAATACTTATACATTTATAAGCAATAAACAATCAATAACTATTGTATTTAAATGAATTGTATAGATACTATGAACTCTGTATAATAATGCTTAATGGATTTCACACCTTCATTTTTATATTGTTTTTATATTTAATAAATAATTAACATTTTTTTTTAAAGTTGTGTTTTAATCAAAATTGATCTTAAAATTTTATTACAATTTTATTATTAAGTTAGTTTTTGTATGAAATTTTATGAGCTCAAAAATATGTTTATTTTTTATTAATTGTTTGTGTAATTGTTGTTAACTGCTCATTTGTTAAGAGGTAATTGAAATTTACCTTTTGTGTGTGTGTGTATTTTTATTTTTGAATTGTGAAAAACTATATTAGAGTGTAGTTTAATTTATTATTGTAAACTGCCGAATTTTTTATTAATATGTGCTAATGCTGTAGTCTTATCTGGTTTGTTTGTTTTTTGATAAGTATTAAAGATTGAACAAAACCTGTTATATCTATTTGTAAAATCAAAATAAATTTTGAATAATAGCATTGAAATTAGTTATAATTTTATATAATTACCTCATTGCATAATTAATTATATAAAATTATTTTGTGTGACTGGTGTTTCTCAGTTTATTTAAAAACATATCAATGGGAGTGTGTTTTAATATCTGTTATAGCAGAAATAAGATTGTGGTTTTAAACATTTTAGAGCAATTAAGAATTGTCTTTTATTTTTTAAATAAATAGAAAATGTATTTCCTAAATTGTTTTTTCTAAGAAAATATTTGAATAAGTTTATTTTCTCGTTTAATTAATTTTAAAGTAAAATATTGCATTTAATTGGGACCAACATTTTGAATTATGCATTGGATTAAAGTGTTCTGTATTTAATCAGCAAAAATAATTTTGAATTTTCTAATTATTGCAATTGATATTCTTTTAATGGTATTGTATGATATTTCTGTGTACTTCAAACTGCAATTGCAACAAATAATAATATTTGTTTTTAAATGTTAATTCTGTAGTATTCAATGGAACCTGGTTGTATGCAGAAAAATTCCAATTATATATTAAAATAGAAATGTAAATGTCAAAATATTCTAATTTTTTTGGTACATTTGTAACAGAAAACTATGAAATGTATTAGGATTTTATATTAAAAAGATTAACGTATAAAGTTGTAAAATTGAATTCTAGTACTCAATTAATGTTTTATAAGTTCAAAATTCACATTCTAGATCTGAAAAAGGGCAAAGCTGGAAAATTGTTAAAAGAGTGGGATGATAAATGAGTTTTTTTTGGAAACAGGGGAAATATAGTTATATATTTATAATAATATGTGCTAATAATTTTCCTTGAGGAGAATAATATATATATTTTTAAACTATCAAAATTGTTTAAATGAAATTATTTATTAATAATTCACATTTACAAAACATAGAAAGCATTGAAGGTTATATGAAAATGCCCAAGATTAAAGAAGTTCTGCAAATTGTATCAAAAATTAACGCTGCAGATAGTATGTTATAAAGGAGTTTTAATTGTTCTTTAGTTATGAGATTTTCTTAAAATTTTCTCTTTGTAAAAAATTTAGAAAAATAAGAATATTTTTTATTCAATCTTATTTAGCAATTATTATTTTATTGATAGTTTAAATCCCTATAATTTTACTTAGTAGCATTAAAAAATTACTGTGGTAAAGAGCAATCTTAAATGTGATAAAATTAACACAAACAACAATATTTATGTTTTTATTTAATAACATTAACTCTTGCCTTTTTTAGATTTCAGTGAAACATATCAATTTTGGGGGAAAAGGCTTTTGAATGGACAACTTTTTTTGAAAATTATTAATAAAAAAAAAGAAAATTATATTTAATTTTTTACATTTATAATACATGAATATCAGTTTTAAAATAATTATTTATTGACAGCCCAGCTTTGTTTGCTTTTTAAAATCTTATTTCATTCATGAATTAAATAAATAAAAAAATATATATATTTATATAGAAATTAATTTATTATATATCGTCACATAACATTTTTTAAATATAGGTAAAATGTTTTATTTTCTCCTATTTTAAAGAGAAAAATAAATTTTATCTTAATGCAGAAAAATTTGTCAACAAAACTACATTTTCATAGATACTTGTGAAATATATTTACACAAATTTTTATGTTTTCTTCATACCAAATATTAATAACAACCATTATTGTATGTATGTTTTGTAATATCTTTATGAATTAATTTCATAATGTAAAAAGATTAGTGCTGCAAAAAAATTTCTTTTATGTTATTGTATATCTTGTCAGAATTTTTTTTTTTTTATAAAAAAATAAGTTCTGCATTTTGAATGTATATCAAAAAAGAAATCAAAATGTAATCTCTGAAAAAAAAAATATCATTTTTACATTCTTTCCATACACATAAATTCGGAAATAACACAGAATTTTGTAAAATATTTTTTGCATTATTGTGTAGTATATATTAGTGATGCCAGATTGGATTTTTTGTGTAAATATCAAATCTATTTCAATTAATGAACTGTCATATGGCATCTGTTTTATATAAATTTGTCTCCTTTCTAATTTTAGTCATTAGTGTTGAAATATTAGCAATTACTGTGTTATATATATAATATAATTTGTAAATTGATAGTTTTTTTTCTTTGAAGATTCAATGGAATGTTTATTGTGATCTTGTTTGAAGTTGGAATCATAAAACAGAAAGAAAGGTATTTTGATGTTCATAAGAATTTGTACAGTGGACAAAAAAGAATGATCTAAAATTATAGAGGTAATATATAGATAGAGGCTATAAAGGTAGAGGATTAATTTTGTGTCCAAGAAGAGGCAGCATGCAAAATTTTCAGAAAAAAGCATGTTGCTTTTTTTTGTTTTTGTAATGCATAATTTTTTCTTCAATTGAGGTTTAAATAAAAACTTGCTTGTCTTTTTTACTAACAAAATTTGAAAAATATATGTTTATCACATGCAACGATTTATGGCTTTCATTTAGATAAGCCAAAACATAGGTGAAGCAACTCCACTTCTATCGTTCAAAACTATTAGTGACAGGAATAAAAAGATCCTTATAGTTGACATAGTATGAAATTTCTTTCTTGTCCAGTTTTCAAAAATGCATGCCTGCAGATAGGTGATCCAGTTCTGCCTCAAACATCATCAATAACTGGTAGTTGAAGTTTAAAATTCAAAAGGCCCAATTTATATAACATATGTTTATATAACTAGTGTTCTTCCTCCAAAATAATTTTTGTGCATTAAATTTTGTCATTTATTTATATTCAGCATTGCTTACATTTTTAACGACTGAAGAAGTTGAAAAGGATTTATATCTTTTTAAACTCTCATCTTTTAAAATAAACTGAAAAAGAAATATATATATATTCTATACCTTAACTGTAAAGTTTATTGTTAGAGTTAAGATTTTTAAGGTTTATTCTAAGAAAAGAAACTGGACTTAAGAAGCAGAAAAATTCATGTTATCTAAAAGATGTAGTTTCTTAAAAGTATAAAATGAAAATATAGAATATATATATAAACAGATTTGTGTAAAAGTTTGTTTCATCTTTGATGCATAAAAAACATGACCTTGAAATATATACTGATTGTTTCTATTCTGTTTGAGTAAGTGCCCTTGTTACCTTCCTTAACATACAATTTCACTTTTCAAAGAATTTTTTGAAATTTTCATGTCATTATCAGACTTTCTGGGTAGCTGATTATTTTATATTTTAAAACGCATATACAATGGGGGAAAAAAATATACGCCTCACTTTACCTAATCTTTTGTTTTGCAAGTTTTCATCAAATATAATACATATCAAAAACTTATTATATCATGTTCTTTGATTTAACTGAACTATAATTATTCACTCCAACTGCCACAAAAATTTTGTGAGCAGCAGTGATTCAATGAAAAGTATTGTTTGAAATTAATGGTGAACTTGTTCTGTGTGTATTGTAGAAGTTTCAGTGATTGATGTTGATGGACTTCATATAATTTTTAATTATGGGACATATACTAAGATAATTAATAGTATTAAATAAATCTTGAGAACAAGAATTGCACTTATGGGTACATGGTATAATTTACGCAAAAAAATTTAATTTAAGGATTTTCAAAAATTTTTTGGTTGTCTCCTATGTTTGAAAACTATGTAAAACAGATTTTGGGCTCAAAATTTCATAAAAGGTTAACCTTTTAATTTTTTAAGGAAAAAACTTAAAATTCGTGAAGTGATTTTAAAATGCTACTCCTCCTATAAAAATTTACATACACACATGCAATTTGATTTACAAGTATGTCAAACTATGTATGACAAAAGCTCATATGGGTTTTGCGACAACATGATTGGTATTCGTACAATACTTTTTATGAATGCTTACTGAAAATTCCTTAAGAAATGTACAAATTCTGAGTTCCAACTATTTTTTTAAAAAATAAATATTGCTTTGATTCAAAAATGCATACCAACTTTTGTTACATGTACTTTTAGCAATAGGTAAAAAAATAATTCAAAGCTTTAGGCACAATAGAAAAAATCCGCAGCATTTTAAATGAAGACAAATTAGTTATTTTATCTTTCGCAGATAAGTAAGTTTAAAGTTTTGATTTGCTATAGGGATGTGAATAAAAACGAATGTAAAAGCTATCATAATTCTGCATTTTTTAAGTTTAGAACTTTCAAATTTTGTGAGGTTATAGAAAAGTATATAAAGAATAAGTTAAGCTAAAAAATAAGATTTGATTTTTTGATAGATTTTTGTCAGTTGAATCGTATTGTGTCCCCTTAAAAATACTTTACAAAACATTATGCTCTGTTAAATTAATTTTTGTTCACTATTGAAGACTGAATTTCTTTACAAGTGTGGATATGCATCTTCAAATATACTGTATATTGTACTTTTTACTAGGCAATTTATTCTTGCCACATTTTAAGTCCATCTGTTTTTACGAGCAAATAAACTCAAAAAATAATATGCTTTAATGATTGTGCTTGATAGCAACTGAATACATCATAAGATAAAATTAAAAACTAAACTGTTTTCACATTAATGGATAACTAATTAACTATTTAAGCAAAAATTATTCGTCTGGTCCAAAGAATAAACACTTAAAGGAGATTTAATTGTGTTGTGCTTTGAGGATTATTGCACTTTGTCTTCACAGGCTAGAAACAAAAACACCTTTTCTCTGTTTTATGATCTGAGTATTTAGAATAATCTTTATAGAATATTTTTTTGTTAAATGTGTGTTTATGTTAGTAGATGTGTGTGACAAGTTTGTATTTCCTAGTGAAAGTGTTTTGTGTAACATTTTTGTATAACTAACTTGTATTTCTTAAAAATACAATAACAGTTTTTGATGTATTTACCTGGTGATATTAATGTGATGCATTGAATTTTCTCTTGAATGTTTTTTATGTATTGATTTTTAAGTTCTTGGTTAGTTGCTGAGCTTTTCTGAACAGATTAGATTGGTGATGAATATCTCTTTGCTGTAAATAAATGTAATTTCATTAATATTTCTTGTGAAGAAGATGTGAACATTCATATTTATGTTAGTAGATTATTTTTTAAAATTTAAAAGGAATGGCATAGATATTAAACATTGATGTAATGCATATATATATATATTTGTAAAATTTCTTTTGTGATAGAATGTCTACTAAATATGCTCATTATAATAATTTAATATATGAAGTATGGCTTTGTTCCTGTTTATTTATGTACTTTTAGAAATTATTTATTAACATAAATACTATAGACATTTAATGTTTTTTACACAGTCCTTTCTAAGATTTATTTGCAATTGATTATTTCTCTGTTTATTGCAATCTTACTGATTTGACTGATATGAAGGGGGGGGGGGGGAATTAATCAGTGTTCTTGTAAAAAAAAAAGAAGAAAAAAATTGAGGGAATACTAAATTATTAACTAGTTATATTTTCTTTTTTTTAAAAATATTTCTTTGTTCTATATAGATATATATAACAGTAATACTGACTAAAAAATTACGTATAAATCTTTCATGCATAAGCTATGTCTTCATCTAAAAACTAGAAGCAATTCAGTTTAGAAAATGAATCAATTCAGAAACGTTTTTATCTCCAGATCAGTTTAAATAATTAATTTAGGAAACTTGTAAGATATAATAATTTAAAAGAAATAATATTACTTACACAGAATTATAGTACAAAGTTTTGAAAATTTTATAAGCATTTCACATTAAAAATTCATATTTTTCTAACAAAGACTACCATTACTTTTTTTTCAATGAAAGATATCAGTATTTTGTGCTTCAAAATACTGATTTTTGTCAACTATATTCAAACTAATTTAAGACATTATTTTAAGATTAAAAATCTGTCTTTCTGAACTTTAACAAAAAAACTAGTAATATTAAATAAGTATTCTGCAAAGGAATAATTGTAATTACACAAAACAAGAGGATTATTTTTTTCAGAATATTTATTTTACCTGCAATAGTTGTTGAAAACTCAACTGAAAGAAAAATATACACCTTTTATCTATGGATATGTTGAAAATAAGTTACTCAGAAATTAAGTTTACAAGAAATATTAATTTTCTTTCCTTGCATTTCTCCTCTTTTCCGAAAAACAAAATTCTGATTTTAATTTTTTGTAATTCCTTGAATCGACTATTTTTACATAAATTTTATTACTATGCTAATTCTTTAAAAAAAAAATGTAGCTAAAATAAAGCCGTGAATTTTAAGTTATCGATTGTTCTTAAAATAAATATTCAAATGTAAAATATTTTAATTAATAGAAGTAAAATATCCAAGTTTGGATAGTCTGAATTAAAATTGTTTTTCTTTTAGTTGAAGACATAATTAACCATAATATATATAAATTACATCTGTTTTAATTAATACAGTTTTGGAGAAAAGCATCATAAGAAATGATCATGTAAAGAAACCGATTCAAATCGTATGTGATTTGTATAATTGTTTGTGATGTCATTCGAAAGCAATAAGAAGTGCTAAGAATCCAAAAGATTCTGTAAAGTTAAGTTGTTTTCGTTTTGAGATATATTTTAATGTCATTACAATTTATAAAATACTCTGTTTAATGTGCTCAAAAGTTCTTCTGTTGTTTGCTGTTTAATAAAGAGGTGACAATCTCTTTAAGTAAACCAAATCTGAAGTTTTTTAATATTGTAATATAAGACTTGAGTTCTCTTGTCAATGATTTATCGTTCTAAGAGCACTTCTGTCTGAACAAATGTTTAATATTGGAAAAAGCACCAGTATTGATTGTAAACTTTCATGAACTGTTTGTTCAAACTTCACAACTGTAAAATTAACATTTCAACTTGATCATCCTTCAAATATGTAAAATGAATAAGCACATTAAGCCCAAAGATATGTGATAAAATAAAAATGGCACACAAACTGTATATTGTTAAGACATCACAAATTTTATGAAAACAGAAGAAAAAAACAAGCAGAAGTACAATAATTAAAATCTATTTACCGTCCCGTGTTAAAAAAATGAAATAATAAAGAAATCATAACAAGAAAAATTAAAGGCTTTATTTTAATTAAGGGTGTGCCAAAGGTACTGTGTATCATCAAGTATATGTTAATTGATGATTTTGTGTATTTTTTAAAACATTTTTTTGTGCAAGTTTGGTATTTTAAATTGATGTGGCTAGATTGTGGATATTGTGTTTCCTGCTTTTGCTGTTTATAGTTGCATATTTATATATGTGTATATACATTTTTATTCTAAATAAATGTTTTGATGAGAATTTTGCTCGTTTTTTTTAATTCATTGCTGTAAAGGAAATTAAAGTAGATTTGGCAAATTAAATCTTTGAATGAAGAAATTTTAGTGCAGTTCAATTTATCTACTTTGTATGGGTCATGGTATGGGGAACTACTCTGTACTCAGTTCAACCTATTTCTAAAATTGATCTTTCTCAGATTTTAATTGTGGCTGTTCAGGCATTATGTATTCCTCAAAAACATGCATGAATTTAATAGGTAATTTTTTCAGTCAACCAAAGGAAAAAAATAACATTTTACCTGTCTTGGCTGAATTGACCTTTCATATTAACATATACAGAAATGCATGTAAAACTAATTAAGTATTTCTAATATTTATTTTAATGAATGTTTAATGGTGTAAGTGGTGTTTACTACTGCTTTTCTCCAATTGTTTTGCTACATGGTGGTTAGGTGACCAATTATAGCAGCAAAATGTTACCTTGATCACATGATGCAAAAAATGTTGATTACTTAAAAATTCAAATCTAGATTGTGATTCACATCCATAGTGTATTATATGCTGGACGCGAGTTTTGCCATTTTTATATAGCAGTGTTTCCCAAACTTTTGACAAATGTGTACCCCTTCTATGATTTTCATAATGCTGAGTATTCGTGTCCCTAATAAAAAAAATGGATGTATTTTGATAACAATCAGAATATATTTTTAATGTTTTGTCACATACATTAAAATAGGAAAAGAGAAATATTATTCATAATAAAACACAAAAGTTATATTTTAATAATATTTTTTTAGATTAATGATGTGAGAAGAATTAAATTGTTTTAACTTGGACCCATGAGAACGTAGAATTAGGTACAGGGCATATTCCCACCAAACTCTCCCTGTACCCCTGGGGGGTGCATACTACACTTTGGGAAACACTATTATAGAGCAATGTAATATACCAAATCATAAATGTTGGTCTTATTTTGAAGAGACCAGAAAGTTGTTACAAGAACTTGACGATAAGTCATGAAATAAGCATCTAATTGAATGAACCCATCAACTTATCCAATGCAGAAATTTCTAATGATCAGATATATTTTGGAATCAGAATGAGAAGCTGTAAATTTTGTTTGAAATATTTGTTACTCAATCTCCAAACATGTTCATTCCTTTTATAAAA